>NKCJ01000151.1:0-78057 GCA_003947015.1 Fusarium sp. AF-6
CCGACAGACACGCCCCCGTGCCTTAGTACGCCGCGTCCGACGTGAAAAAGCGACAGCGGCCCCCCCTCCCCAGCCCCAGGGAGGCGATACCACTACCACTACCACCACCACCAACAGCAACAATAAGGTCTGCTCAGTTGAGAACAAGCAGGTCTGCTGCACTGGTCTTCTCGCCTGTGCTGTCCAGCTTCTCGGAGAGAGCTGTGAGGGCGGAAACGCTTACTGCTGCAACACTGGAGCTGAAAAGGTATGACTCTTCTTCACACTTTGAGTGGTTTTATCTAACATGAGTAGGGCACTCTGATCAACATTGCTCTTGCCAACTGTGTTGACATTCTCTAAATGATGACACCGGACTTTACTGGCAACTTTCGGGATGGATATGGTTATGGTTGGAGGATAGGGGTGGAGGATAGGGATTGGGTTGTGGTATTGGGGTTTGTTTGTAGCGACGAGCTGTGATTCTTCATCAGGTAGTGGCTACCAATGACATCTCTATGCCCTTACTGTACAGTTTCTTGACTAATAGTGATAATATGCTCAAGGAAACTCTTGTGATACTTCTTGACGGTCTGTTTGGATCCTGGGCTGAGATGCCTGTCACTTGAAGGGTTGTAAGTCTTGTTAGAAAGGAGAAACGTCGGAGGCAACTGTGACGCAAATTAGGGACGAACAAGGTAAATATCTTATCTACCAGTATCGTGACTTTGGTCTGCCCTTCGTCGGCTTCTCCAAGATCAAGTCTCACACCGGAAATAAATGATGCATTCCCACCCCGCCTACGCCAAGCTGCTGACTTGAACACGCTTCTCGTTCTTATCGGACCCAGCAGAGTCATTCTCATATTCTACGGTCTGGATGGGCTCAGAAGTAGCGATTCGCTTTGGCCTATGAAATAATCCGTTAGAAATCGTCGCCAACCGTTCAGTAATGAGCGAAGTACGTACGTAACATAGCGCTTGTCGATGAAGTGCAGGGTGATGATCAGAATGATGCCTGCTGTCCACATCGAGAGCATCACCACCCAACCAGTTTTGTCTAGTAGCACGAACATTTAGCATCCACCCATAGCATCTCGTTTGCGGAAGATGTGCGTGATAATACATACAGTATGGTGCTTGGGTAGCTGGCCAAACAGATACTTGACTGCCGGCGTCAACAGCATAGATAGCGACGACCGAGATTCCAACGATTAGAGCACGAGCCTCGGGCTCTCCTGGGAACCTGTTGTTCATATAGATTAGATACGTGGTCAATATCAAGGACACAGAAGTCAAGGAACTCACATGTCGGTAAACCAAGCCAGAAGGATAAGACCCGAGGCTTGGACCATGTAAGTCATGAAGTAGCTCGCGTAAGCTGCACTGAGAGGTACACTATCAGGGTTCCGTGTCCAAATCGTCATGATGATGGCTGGTATAAGGCCGATGGCACCTAATTGTGTTAGTGCATCCCAATTGGCGTCGTTGAAGACTATCACTTACTCTGAGTGACAATGAGCTGCCATCGAACCTGCAACAGATCTGATAGGATACACCAGAACCAAACTTGATCACGAGTCAGGAGATGCTACTTGGATGAGTGGATGCACTTACTGCAGACAACTTGGATAGCACCACCACCAATCGGAATTGCATTGACCTGCGTCTTGGTCCAGACCGGTTGGCCTTGGTCAGTAAGTAATGAGCGAAGGAAGACGTTGAAGTAACCCAAGGCTCCAGCGCTCATTCCGCTGACCACCCAGTAAGCTGGGATATAGTACGTGATCCACATACGGGCTGCTCGCCTGGAAGTGAGTGTTAGTTGGGTATTGAGTTGGTAAAATGTTGAGGTGCTTACTTAGAAGCTGCCCAGGTAATCTTCCTGGATTCAGACCGACCGTGTCGTTCAAGTCTCTTCATAGCGATTTGCGCATGGGTTTCAGTGAACCACCACTTGGCCCAGGGATTTGGCTTGTTGGGCGTATCGGGGAGCATGACGTAGCCGAAGAAGCCAAGCACGATGGTCATGATCGAGTTGATGATGAATAGCCATCTACGAGCACACTCATTAGTTGATGTGAAGTCTTTGCACGAGGTCATTCTTACCGCCAGCCAGGGAGGCCACTGTGCCCGTCAAGAGTGTTCAAGATTGCAACCTGAAGTGCTCCAGACATCATACCACCAACTGCTCGCGCGGAGTGGTAGAAGCCCATCCGCTTTGCTAGTTCGGAGGGAGTATACCACAACACTGACGATTCAAAGTCAGCCCATCTCACGAATTTGGTCGGAAAAGGGGCGACTAACTCAGCAAGGTGATCATTCCTGGCCATGCACTGCTCTCTAGTAGACCAAGCACAAAGCGGAGTGCGTAAATCTGTTTCTCATTGTGCACAATAGCAATGAGGCCAGTGATGACACCCCATGCGATCTCAAGGGTAGACAACCATATGCTTGGTCGCACATAGGTCAAGATGATTTGAGAAGGAATGAGCATGATACAATAACCGATGTTGAAGTAGGTGGTGAAGCTGTTTGTGATCAATAGGAGCCCCAGAGTTGAGCTTATGATACTCACAAGTTCAGCTCATTCCCAAACAGCTCAAGGTCTTCCTTCATGCCGCTCACATAAGCGGATGTGATGTTTGTCTGATCCAAGAACTTGATAACTGGATACGAAGCACCGGTTAGAAGGCGGTTTACACTGTGAAGAGCTCCCACTTACCCTGGGAGATGCACCCGAAGGTCATTAAGAACAGGTCCAGCCTGCGAACAAAGGCGCGCTCCTCTGGAGTCCTGTCATGTTTCTTTGCAAATGCTAGGCGACCGAAAGCTTCTGACCACGCCATGGTGATTATTCGAAAGCTCTTACAAGAATTGAGTGCAGATGTAACATGAACAGCGCAAGTACACAGACTCTTAAATCTTCCATGCATCCCGCAACTTCAACTCCCACATCTCGGCCTCCCACTTTCCTCTCTTACCCCATCCAATCGTAAATCCGGGGGATGAAGTGAGCGAATATCGCAATCGTTCAACGGCCGCATCGTGAAGCCTTATCATCAACCGCGCCGCCATAGTCGGCTCACCAGGTGGAACCATGTATGCCGCCGACTGTGGAACCTACATGTTCTTGGCGGTGATTCTCTAGAAAACGTCTTCTCGAGATGTGATTGTGTGACTGGGAGGTGTTGGTCCAGGCCCTTTTATCCCCGATGATGCAATTCACTATCAAGTCACGTCAACTGAATTGAAAGGCTCTATGGTGGGCCCGGATGTACGGCACATCAGGGGGGATGGTGAATCTCCACGTCTGTCAAATAAGAGATAAGGTTAAGAAATAGTTTACCTAGATTTAGATCTAGACTCTCCTTGTGTCTTCACGTAGTTGAGACGTTGGACATTTGTCAGCTCCAAGTGAACCAATCTTGTGGGGGATAGCGTCTGTCAGCCATCACAAGGAGCCCGGGGACTCGGTTCGAAGGGGTTCGGATATTCCATGGTTATGCAAGAGTAGGATATGGGTCCAGTTGCAGAAAGATCAGTTCATGCGAGGAGTCCATGGATCAACCTCGTATACCCCCGCAACACCGACAGGTCCAGGATGATGATATCATCTTCCGGCTTCCAGTGTCAGGGGATGGAGATTCGTGGACTAACTGAAACTTAAATGTTGGAGAAGGATTAAGATCCCGGGGAGTGAGCCTGTGGGCTTCTGGCCGGGTCAGTGTCCAGATCAGTATACCCACCAGGGGGCGATGGGCTGGCTGTTATTGAGACTAAACGTTGGAGACCATACGAACAACTCGATAGGGTATCTCGTACTTCTGAAAGTGAGGAAATTGGACCGTAGTCCAATCATTCGTCAGTAAAGTAATGTCTCCAGCTATAGCTGACCTCCATATCGCAGCTAACCCACATTTCCATCTCGGCCGGTTACGTGATCAGCCACCGCTGCAGCCACTTCATTAATCCTTGGAGTTTTATCTCCATTACCCCCATTCTACTTCTGGGGAAGCTCTTGGGTAATGCGATGAGCTCATGGAACCTGCATGATAACTTGACTGACTCGTCTCAAGACCAAACTTGGCTGGAGCAAAACCCCTAAAACCTCGTGCGGCCGACGTCAGTCGTAACTATTACATTAAACAGCTACGTTTACTACAAGGCCCACTATGGAGGCAAGTATGTACAAGAAAAGAAACACGGGCGTGTTTTACAGGTAAGACTCTCCATCGTCTACTCATCCTCAAACTCCCACTCCCAGTCAGCATCACTCGTCTCACTGGGGGTTTCCCAGTCGTCACCCGCCTTGTACTCTCCCATCATGAGGGGCATAGCATAGCAGTCCGTCACCTTTCCTCCGGTAACAGTGAAAGTAAGGTCTGGGCTCTTGAGCATCTTAGCACCCTCATCGGGGTCTTCGGCAAGGAATAGCTTCGATCCAGCGTCGTTCTCAAACTCGCACACAATCGGGTAAAAGATATTCTCGTTGGGGTCCACGGCCACGAAGAAGTACTCATCTGACTCTGGGTTGGGGAAGTACGGAGCAAAAGCGACCACGACACCACCGCTGGGGATGTCGGTTTCGTCCTCAAGGCGGAGTCGAGACACGCCTGTAGCAGCCATCGAGTTGTTGTAGTAGTGCATGAGACGATCGGCACCATCGAACACGACGACATCATCCTTTGATGCCCACATCTCGGAGCAGTTGGGATTGTCCTCGCCTTCGACGCTGAAGACATAGGTGTTGCCGTTGGCACAAGAGACTAGCATATTCCGGGCATCGGGATCGACAATGAGAGCCACTTCGAAGCCACCCGTCAAGTTGTAAGGTTTGTTTCCAAAGCTCTTGAGGTCGTAGGATAGGTCTGAGGTGCCATTCTCAACCCTGGAGGTCAAGTCAAATCCTAGATCGGAGGAGTCCGTTTCGGAAGCCTCTGTATCCGGTTCGGGAGAGCCAGTGCTAGAAGCCGCGTTTGAATCGGCCTGGCGGGCACGAATGCGGCGAGCTGGAGTGTTCTCGCTTTCTCCAGTTTGGGCTCCTCCATCACCCCCAGTTTGTTCACTTGTACCAGCCTGACCATCTCCGCTCTGATCATCGCCGCCAGGCATAGGAGGGCTGTTCAGTTCCGGTTCCACGGAGTCTCCAGGGATCGAGGGATCAGCAGTTGCAACGGGGCCTCCAGCACCGGCAGGCTCAACTTTAGCGACAGGTTCAGCTATACCCATAAGTTTGCCGGTTCGTTTACCAGTAGGTTTCGCGCCGGCGATGGTATTACCCAATTTGGTGGGTTTGGTATTGGTAGGTTTGGTCGGTTTGGCGGTGCCAGTCGGTTTAGCGGTGCCAGTCGGTTTGGTGGTGCCAGTCGGCTTGGTGGTGCCAGTTGTGGCCTTAGTTGAACCTGCACTAGTGCCAGCAACAGGACGACCAGGAAGTCTATATCAAATAGTCAGCTAGAGAGCTCTCTTCAACCATATCAGAACTATCCAGGGAACCTACGAAATGCAGCCGCGTTTAATAGGCCTATCCTTGGTGTCGTGAATGGAAAACCTCTTTAAGCCAAGGAGATCGATGTACAGCTGATTCCGCCACGTGATTTGAGTGCTGATGCCAGTGCATCCATTGATTTCACTAAAACCAGCTGAGAACTTGTTGCCTTTTCCTGGACCAATGGATGCTGCGGCTTGGGCAACACCTTTTATTGAAGGCTCATCGATCAGAGCAACATCACGACTCCACTTACTAACCTTGATACCGCACTTGATACCCAGAGGAAGCCCCAAAGATGCAGAAAGCATGAGATCACCCTCGGCCTCGAAGATGGGCTTGAAGTATGGGTCCCAGTTCTGCTTGGAACTTTGGGAGGGGTTGACAAAGTCGATCTTGGCCTGGGCATTCTGGAGACCCATCTCGGCACCTGCAAGCAGCTTGCCGTTCGCCTGGGCCTCAAGCTTCACACGGGAGTCGACGCTGATGGCAGGACCAATTCTGACGATGCCGTAAGAGAGACCCGGAAGACCGATTTCGAGAAGGTTATTGTACCACTCCTTGGTGTAGGTCATTTGGGCGTCGACGCCGATTTGTAAGAGAAAGCGGATATCCGTGTTGATGGTAACCTCTCCCTTTGTGAAGCCACCAATTCCCCAAGAAGCCTTACCTCCAACTCTAGCGCTTCCAGAGACACCGCAACCAACGCAGAAAACGTTCATGTAACCGGCAAGCTTCCCATCCTTGCCAGGCTTCTGGCTACCAAATGCCTTGAGAAGAACAGAGTCACCCCATGGCGATTTAACTTGCTTAGTGCTGGGATCTTTGAGCTTATTGCCCTTGGAGTTCTTGTTCTTTCGATCGGGAAGCTGCCACGAGAACTCGCGGTTGAAGCTACCAGAAATGGAAATCGCCTCCTTCAGGAACTTTATGGGGTTCTTGATAAACTTCTTGACCTTGTTCTTGATGAAGCCTAAACCGAAAGCCCGCTTCACTCTGCGCAATGTCTCTTGCTCCTCTTCAACTTGAAGGCCTGGGGCGAGATCTCTGGCAAAGGTAAGGTACTGCTGGCTCACTGGGTCGTATCCAAGGTTGTTGTCGAGGTCAAGATCAAAGAACTCTCCGAGACAGGCAGTTGGCAAACCAAATCTGGTATCAACGGGCGGTTTGCAGGCGTTTCGGGGTGCTGAGAGGTCGGTAGAACCGCTGTCCGCATCGCCATTGGCAGATGTCGCAGAGGGAGGAGATGAGGCGGTGCCAGTTGGGTTCCACGTGAAAGATCCGCCCCCCTGACCGCCAGATCCAGCGCCGGATCCCGAACCTGATCCCGCGCCTCCCGTAGGAGCGGCGCCTCCTGCGTAGGCAGGTGGAGATCCAGAATATCCAGGGTGGTGGCCTCCGGGGTTTCGAGGCTCCCAGTAGCCCCATTCAGTATCACCACCAGCCGTGATGTCGTCTGGGTGACTAGGCACTCCGATGGCAATGATGCATAGCTCGCCGTTCTTGTACACGAGTCCGGTGACCTTGAAGTAGCATCTCTCGCCTTGGCCCCAGTCACCACAACCCTCGGTGTAGGTGATGAGGATGAGATCTTCATCATCCTTCCAGCTTTCATAGGCATGGTTGAAAGCCTCCTTGCTAGTGAAGGTGATGGTGAGACCGTCGTTTCCGTACTCGATACTAGAGATGTGACCGCAATGATCGAGGTTGACGGATGGAGTGTCAAAGTAGTAGGTCAAGAAGGCATACTGTCCGCCCTGGTCAGGCTCTGTGAGATATTAGTAGGTTTCCGTGAATATGGGAAGACTCGGCTTACTGTCGACACCGTAATACATCTCAGACTTCCCATGGGCAGGAATGGGAATGAGATTGGCAGCTGGCTTTGTATTGCAATCCCAGTGGACAGCCGGAATGAGGGTGCTGATCAACTCCTCATGCTCAAAAGTGGTCGACCCAGAATAGCCATCCTGGTGAGAGCCGTAACCTTCGGAATGGCTATGGTGCGAGGAAGGGGGAGAGTCATGAGAATGAGGTTCCCCCAGAGTTTTGCTGCACTTGTCAGGGCATTTCGTTGATGGGCCGTACACAACAACAACCTCAACGTCCGGTCCTTGGTCATGGCCATGGCCATGACCTTGATCAGGGTTAACAGTGCCATTGTGTGCCTGGATTGTCTTGTTGAAAGCTGGCAACGCGCTCACAACAGCGGCAGACCCAAGTAGGGCCGCGAAAGATTTAACAAACATGAAAAGAGGATAATTGGCGGGGATTCCGCCGTAAAGAATGACTAGAACGAAAAGCAAAGTAAAGAGTGTAACGCCCGACAAGCGGACTACCTTAGTGAGCGACAATGAGCGACTATAGAGTTAATTCAGACGGGAGAAAGAGAGGCCATCGTGAGATATTTATTCGTCCAAAGGAGTTGCGCTCAACGGTGGCTGAGATGTCTCTGAAAATCACCCAGAAGGAATTTCCCATGATCCCATATCCTATAAGCCCTTGCATGCAATTTCCGAAGGAATTGCTTTCTCCCTCGTGGCTATCAGCCTTACAGCCTTAAGTACACAGCGGTGGCGTAGGGATGGGGCAGAATTACATAAAAAGTTCATCAAGCAAGACCCTTGCATCAAGAGCGGAGCATCTACTCCTTGAAGGGTGGTGAGTGGAAATACTGCTGGAGTGTAAGACATCCGAAGTTCAGCTGTATACTTGAACGCCATGTGTTGAGCCACCAATAAACTCACAATTACAGTTGATCATACGATGGATTTCCTTGACTCATGGTAGAGCTTGAATTGGCAGTAAAGCTCGGCGTGAACGCGGCAAACGAATAGTTAGAAACAAGATTTATCAAGTTCTCTATTTAAAGAATATGGGAACTCTCTTCCATCTCCACAGCATCGTCCGACGTTTTAATCCATGGGAGCGAGGCGTTTAATCAGGTTCCCCTTCTATTTCCGCACTTCCATTCCAGTATGACCCTTGAGACTTGGGAGCCCTTTCCAACCGAAAGCCATGTCTCGCTGGGAAATTTACCGTTTCGGCTTTTTAAACGCAGCCTATATTCACGGCCCGATCCTTTCCCGAATGTCTATGGACACACTACGATGCGGTTGGTCATGCAAGACATCCCACAGGCTACAGGGCCGATTAGTGAAGAGCCATTAAAGAGTGGCTTGAGTTCCGACTCGATATCTCGGAAGGTCAGGCAAAGCAGTGGCTGGATCCATTTGGTGTATGAGCATTCTGCCGGCTGGTCTGACTTCGGCCATTTTATACTTCATGATATCTGTGGAACAATGAACCACTATGCCATACGGCAAAGGTAGAAGATACCTTCTGCTATTTGTAGAGGCATTTGGGCCTTATATTGCTGCTGAACAATATCCTTGAATTCGAAATTATGAACCATAAATAAGCCGGTATATACACTACGGCCTGCCATTTTATATGCGCTGAGTTTTATGTGCCAAGATGTCCTCTGTACCAGAGGCCTCACCAGTATTCCTCGCCGGGGTGAACTCGACTTGGAACTCGTCTACAACAACTACATTATTCCCCGTATTAGCACCAGCAGGCTCCTGTGAACGGCCGACACTGTGTAGCTGATACCCATGGCTTGCCTTGTCGCCCCTCCACCGTTTGAAACTGTGACTGTTGTCGACTTCATCGGGATAGGACTTTTGTTGGCTCGTGCCGGACACGGACTTCGCCAGCCAGGGAATATGTCGTCGAACGAAAGGCTTCAGGTGAGCGAGGCAATTGCAAATGATTCCTGTGTTCATCTCGATGCAGCTCCAAAGGGAAGCCGAGGCTCAGCTTATCTCTACAGCCTAATACTGCGCCAGATCGACATGTTTTATCAGTTTCAGCTGAACGATTAGAAGCCCAGGTCAGCTGTCACAATATGAGCCGTGGATTTCACCTCAATGGCAAAAACCCGTCGTGTTTAATATGCACAATTGCGTGAAGCCATTGCTGCTTCTGTTCCGCACACTCGCGGTCCTGGCACGAAACCTGCAACAAGACGCGTCGAACCTCAACAAAGGCCGCGTGGCCTAATGGCTAAGGCGCTAGATTTCGGTCTACAACTCGCAAATTCTCTAGAGATTCCAGGTTGGTTCCACCTAACATCGTCCGAGTTCGAAAACAAGACTAACAAGATAAAAAGGTTCGAATCCTGGCGTGGTCGCACAAATTTTCTTTTTGCACTTTTAGCCTTGCACAAAGCAAAATATCTCGGTGTATAATATGTTAAAGAGGTTGAATTAAAGTGAGGATGCTTGGGTTGAGTTGTGCGCCTGTGGGTCTCCATTGGTGCAGCAGGAGACCGGTGCACATGATGGAACACGTGATGTCCTTCAACTTCACCTTTTGTCCGTTTCTCTTGATAAGCCACTCACTTTCGAGAGTTGGCTAAATTCGAGGGCCCATGGTTTTACATAGTTACATTAATAGATTATTATTTTCATTCTCAACAAATTGCCGTGTCATGATCGAGCGCCTGCTCCCTGCTCTCCTACTGGATAACCTTTTGAAAATGCAGACCGCAGGCGACAACCTGAGGGTGGCCTGCCTCCAGTTAATTTGCCATCACCATAAGTCACAATGTCACTGTTTAGAAAGAATGAAAAGGCTCATTTTGTTACCTAAATTAATCAATTCATTTTCTTTCATGATTCCTCCTCTCGTCCGGCCCGATGAGGAATCTCAGCATTTCCGCCTGATCAGCCCTAGGTTTGCTCTAGCTGATCCACATATAACTCTATACTTCGGCTTTTCCCCCTCGACGATGAACCTAATATTGGTACTTTGGCAAGTTCAAGACCACGCCGTGCCCTGACAAGAGACTTTCGGTCAGATGTCCTTGCTCAAAAGCTTGATGATTGCCTGCCTACCGATTGTTATAATAGACTTCATCAGCCACAATACAGAAATACACAGTGGTGGTTTTGCTATATCTTCTTGTACCCGCTCCCCTATCTAAGCAGATTTTCCAGCTTTCCCCCCACTCTTTTCAACATCTTCAATACCCATCCTCTCGTCTCGGAGTTCAATATGTCGCCCCCATCTCCGACCCTATCAACCATGCTCTCGGATTACGTTGAAGTGGATGGGGAAGAGGTTCCCAACCAACCTTCTGTTGAGTTAGCTCAAGAACCAGAGTTAAGCGAAAACGGAGTCGATCAGGAGGTAATGGGATCCGGGAACTATCCAGCCCTCAAAGCTAACGACGTCTCATTTTGGCAGATTACATGTGCGAGCAATTGTCATCACACGTACAGCGACATAAAACAACGCTTCACCTCTGCCCAATCCCAATTGCCACTTATATCTGTGCGCCTAAAGGAAAAAACAGAGTATCTAGAAAGCACTCGGGGCTTCATGAATGATGATGCCCACATCAAGGCCAAAAAGAAACTCCATGATCTCACCACTGCAGTCGACAAGGAAAAAAACCTCATCCATGGTCTGAGAATCCTTTTTCGAACATTCGACGCCACGGATGTAAAGCAGATCCTGATAAATCACGAAGCTAAGCTCAAAAAGCTCGAGGTTGATCAGGCAGCGGCAAAAGCAGGCTTGGCGGCCCTACCAAAAAAGGTTGCAGAGATTCGCGACTCTCGCGCAAAGGTCAAAATGGAGGTTGATGAGTTGGAAGCGCAGGAAAGGGCGTGTAAGAAGGAGTTGCAACAGTGCGATGTGGATGAAAAGGCTCTCCAGGTGTGGGAAAAGGTTCATAGTCTTTGTCTCTGTGGTTTGGCAAAGATGAAAGGAAAGGACCTCCAGGTGATTCTCCTGAATCTCAACGCAGCGTTGCACGAGCAAGGAGGAAATTCGCATGATAATAACGCTGGCGTGCGTTTTCTTTAGATGACCTCGGGGGCGCTGAGCGAGCTTAGACCTATACTCCCGATCTGACCAGACAAGGCTAGTTGGGTAGAAAAAATACTATTAGACTTGGAAAAACACAACTGGGAAAACTTCTGGTACTGATCTCAGAGGGCCAAACACATCGCGACCTTAACTTGTGTATCCATCCAACCTCCTTCCCCTGCTTAAGACTCAAGCCTTCGTGTTCAAAGCACTATCAATAATCTTCCACGTATGGTCCTCAACATCCTTGATCTGCTGCTCGGTCCAGCTTGCCTTGTTCGAAATCAGATGGCCCTTCTCATCAATGAAACTCCAGAGCTTATCACCGTCTTCCGCCCTCTCGCGTGTCCCCCTAATGAGCCTCTCCGCGCACGTGTCAGGCTGCACGCCGAGCAAAGAGCCGAGCGCGCTCGCTGGGGTCCTCAGATACCACGGCAGGTTCTTGAAGATCTCCGTCCGCACGAAGCCAGGGAATGCGTGTATAAAGTGTCTCTTGCTGCCTGCGGGCTGTTGTGTCGCGAAGACTTGCACCATGGCGTCCGTCATGGTGATGCAGTGGGCGGCTGCGTTGGCGAGGCTGAAGTTAGACTTGAGATCTAGGTCGTCCCAGACGAGGCTAGACGGGTTGCCGCGTTTTCCGTCAAGCACGATGAGGATCTTGGCGTCATCCTTGAGAACCGGCAGCAGCTCGCGGATTAGCAGCTGCTTGCCGTAGAAGTGGAGCGCCATCTTGTTGTCGATGCCCTCCGCTGTCTCAGTGCGGCCGGCCGTGGTGCCGATGCCCTGGCTGAGGACAAGGTAGTCCAAGGCCGGCGGCTTGGTGGCCTTGTACGCGGTCGTGTAGTCCTTGATTGCGCGCATCGACGACGCGTCTAGCGGCCGGAACTCCATGTTGGCGTGTGGGAGGTCCTGTGGCTTGTTGCGGCCGCTGATGATCACGGTAGAGGATGAGGACTCGGCGGCGAGGCGTGAGGCTATCGCATAGCCAATGCCACCGGTTCCCCCGACTACTAGAGTTCTTGTGGCCATGTCTCGAGGCGATCAAGGACGGATTATCCGACGATATTAGGTTAAAGGGCGAAGACCAACGAACCACTAAGTGTGACATCAGTGGGTGGTCAGTGGACTTTATGAATAAATAGCTACCATGTGACGCCACACTGTAGCGCGGGTTGTGCCTAGATCGGGTAGGTAGATTGCCCCGAGTCCGGGCTGAAATAAGGTGCCTATCGCCGCTAAAATCCGAGCATACGCAATCAACGTTCTAGAAGTAATCTCATGATTGGTATGCTCAGTGTTATTATCATTCTCCCTGGAGCATGGTATGAATCTATGTAGCTGGTCATTAGTTGCAAAACTTCACAAGTCAGGATACTGGGTGCATGATCGAGTGCTCATCGTGTAAGCTGGGCAGGCATGCCGTCAGGATCACAAAGGAAACCCAAGTGTTCTGAGTGTTTTTCACTACCGTGCGCTGGCTTTAACTAAATGCTGACGAGAGCAAATCTGCGCCTACCCTTACTCTCCCCAAGCCCCAGAGCTCAATGCCGTGACGGACTTGGCGCAATATCCCGACTTTTATGCACCACCTGCTTTGGTGGATCTCACGTGCAGTGAACACTAGTCGACTTCTCTGGATCGATCTGATCAACAAGAGTTTCTTCCTTGTAGTGCGACTCCTTGAAGCGGCGATGGATGTTCTCCAGTTTGTCGTCCTCCAAGACAATGTTATCACCAAACACCTCGGCAATGTCTTCCAAGGGCTTTCCGTTGGTCTGTCGCCAAGTCAGTCATTTGATCCACAATTGAGCATAGACATATACCTCGGGAAAGAAGAACCACATGATGACGAGTGCAACAGTACTGAAGGCGATGAAAACAATGTAGTATCGCCAGCTGATGTTGGTAAAGGCCGTGGGGGCGGACTGAAGGAAGATGAGTGTCGACATGAAGAGTCCAGTGATGGAGGTTCCTAGACCACGGGCGCGGAGGGGGTCGGGGAAGATTTCACTTCTGTAGATGTAGCTGGTTGCGTCGTATGACAGACCGAAGAGGGCGATGTGCAGGAAGAGGAAGAAGACAGCACCTGATGCAGCACCTCTGGAGCCTGTCCGCTGGAAGACATCAACTGTGATGCATTCTCCAATGAGAGCGACGATGGAGCCAGCCAGACCAAAGACCAGTACAGCGGTTAGAAATCAGAACTGTTAATAGACTGGGAGATCTCTTACTCAGTAGGCGAACACGGCCGAAGCGGTCGACGATCAGAGAATTGACAAAGTTGGCAAAAGGGCAGACACTAATCCAGCCAGATTGGATCAGAAGCTGCTGCACGCTGTTGAATCCAAGGTTTGAGTACAACATGGGTCCGTAGTCTAAGTCGCACCAGAATCAACACCATGTCTCGAAAGCTGAATACTGGGAAACTCGCTGTTGATGACAAGGGTTGCGGTTCCTTGTCCGGCGAAAAAGGTGAGAAAGCCGATGAGACACCTCTTTCGAAGAGATTTCTGGGTCCAGAAATGCGACAAGGGAACCGACTCCTTGACTTCCTAAGCGACTTGGGCCCGAAGGAGGATAAACTCGTTCTCAATGCTCTGGGCATCAATGTCGTTGCTACCGCTGAGATGGATTCGCTTGAACTCGCGGTAGGCTCTCTCGCCATCGTCCTGAACAAGCACTATTGCATGACTTTTAGCACGCATCTGAGCCCAGTGTATAAGAATGCTACTTACGCCATCGAGGAGACTCGGGAAGAAAGAAAACACCGATGCAGAGCAAGAGTGGAAACACGACCTGGATCGCGAGCGGGCCTCTCCACTGCTTGTTTGTTCCCTCGAGAAAGTAAAAGCCCACTCCAGTCCAGCTAGCAATCGAGTATCCGGTGCAGAGCATGACGCCGTGCATACCGACGAGGAAGCCTCGAATATTGGTCGGCGAGACTTCACTCTGGTAGAGAGGAGTCAAGGTCACGAGAGATCCTGCCACTGTCAGCCGGGCACAGATGATAGTTTGTCAAAGTATATACCAATTCCACAACCTGAAAGGAATCTTGCAGCCAGAAGCATTGCCATATGAACACTGCCTGCTTGCAGAGCACCCCCAATGCAGCAGAAAACGCCTCCTATGAAAAGGGCCCATCGGCGGCCGTAGCGATATGGGATATACAGCACAGAGATGGCTCCAAGAAGTCCACCAGCCTGATAGAGGCATTGATGGCTCCTATCAAACTTTCGGCATTAGATCGTGTGGCAAGTTGGTAGTATTCGAGAAAGGACGGCTGTCCCAAAGTGGTTGCTATGATGCTACTGCAGTATCCATAGGACAAACTGCCAAGGCATACAAACAGGATAAGCTATGTAGCATTGAGTCAGCTGATGCTTGTGGTAATGAGTGGGAGCAGCTACGTACCCCGAGCTGGAATAGTCTCGACATGATGGAGAATCTCAATCCTAGGGAACCTTGAGAGATGAGCGTAGACTTAAGGTAATGTTTAGAAAGAGGAAGCAAAAGAGAGAAGGATGGCCTCGATGGTTAAATAGAAGATCCAACGAGGCTGCGGAAAGCTCAAGCCAGGTGAGGAGAGGTGGGTTCTCCAAGCCCGAACCCGTGGGCGTGTGGAGGTTGGGGAAGTCTGGGGAAATCCGGGGCAATGCTCTTGGCTGTCAACGGCACACCGAACAGCCGAGAGTGGAGGTCAAACTGGGGCCTAGGCCGCTTAGTAAAAGTGCTAAGACTGACTGGAACAAGGGTGTCAATTGATGGGGATGAGGGGGAGGTGGGCGCTGGACAAGGGACGATGCGTTGGAGGTCCTCGGGACAAACAGAGCTTCAACTAAATTCTAGCCTATGTCCAAGCATCTACATCACTGAAGGAGATATTAACAGTCCTAATCTCACTCCTTGCCAACAGCCCGGTCTCTCGGTTCCGTCTAGATCGCGGTTGGTTCATTGTGGCGTCTCCACGGGACATTCTTGAGGACACAAGTCGTTCCACTAGGAACAGCTCCGACGGACGGGCTTCGGGCCCGGCTCCGTCAACTATCAAAGACGCCATAGCTTGCTGGCGCGGAATCCGCGGTATTTGGCCGGGATTACCAGAGGTATAGAAGGTCGCGGCGTTACTGTGAAACCACCCGTCCACAACAATTGATTGCATTGATATCGAATCCCATCCAGATCGCTGGTATCCATCTACGTCATGGCACAATATGTCGATTTTGACTCACTGCCCAAAGTTGAAGGACAGCCTCAGGGTTATGCATGGGGCCTCTGGGGTCCTGAAGATGAACTTGGCAGTAGGTATCAATATCCTCAGATGCCAAGTCCAGCTTATCAACCATCATAGCCTTAAACTACCTCACGCCTGACGTCGTACGGGACGCTGCCAAGGAGATACAGACCGGAGTGAGGTTCCAGCTTGATCTACGCCTTGATCACTTTGACCAGCGTGTAGCAGGCCGTGAGGGCTTCAGACACCAAATCTTTGACTTTAAGAAGAGACTCCCGGGGACCATGTATGACTTTTACGGGCACGACGACGTCTTGACCTTCAATACGCAGAGCAGTTCCCAATGGGACGGCTATCGGCACATTGGCATTCAAGAATCGGCAGAATATTACAAAGGGACCGAGCACAAGCATGTTGTTGCCGAGAGCGCGAAGGGGAAAATGGGAATACACAGTGAATACTCTCTCTCATATCAAGAACAACTTAGAAATAGTGCTGATTCGGTGTTGAACAGAATGGGTTGAGAATGGCGGAATCGTTGGCCGTGGTGTCCTTCTTGACTATCACAGATGGCGTGCCGAAACTGGAAAATCACCAGTTCCCGCCAACTCAACATTTGCTATTACGGTAGAGGAACTGAATGAGGTGGCCCGGCATCAGGGCACGGAGTTTAGACCAGGCGATATCCTCGTCGTCCGCACCGGCTTCACGGCATGGCACTTGAAAGCCAGCGACGACGATAAAAAAGACGTCGACCGAGAAAGGTGCATTTATCGGTGTGGAGTCTTCTATGGCTTCAGTTAAATGGTTGTGGAACCATCACTTTGCCGCTGTTGCTTGCGACACACTTGGCTTCGAGTGCACGCCAATCGCGTTCTCTGATAAGACTCAGACTCGTCTTCATGACTGGCTGCTGGCTCACTGGGCGACTCCGATAGGAGAGCTTTGGAACCTTGAAGATTTGTCGAAGGAATGCGCGCGACAGGGAAGATGGTCTTTCTTCCTAACAACTGCACCGCTTCACGTTCATGGTGGTGTTGGCACACCCCCGAATGTGATTGTGATTTTGTAGGCAAATTAATTGACAGGTATTTGGAAAATCATCAGCGCCTGTGCTTCAAGTATCATTGTTTCAAAGAGCTTGATGCTGCTCGTAGAGACCAGTACCATGGCTTGGGTCCTCAAAAGCGACGATGAATCGCATGCCGGCGATAACCATCAGGCATATGCTGACTGACTTGCGAGTTCACGGAACAGGCTCCCCAGCGGAGAGATACAGCTTGTCCATGACTTCCAGACATGTTCAGGCACTCAAAGCTCTTTAGGGCAGAAGGTTTCATTACCACCAGGATGGTGCGATAACGTTCCACGCTGCTGTACCAAGACACCCCCCAACGATGAAAGAGCAGGTCAAATCGCAGCCAACAAAGAGCAATTTTCAGGCATGTCCCTATTACCCCGCAAAATACTCAAGCCCGCCTCTTCTAGGGAACCCAACTTAGCGCCGGGGCAGCTTCATCTCCAAAGCCCATGTTCCGAGCGGGAATGGGGTCATGCTTCGGAGCCCGGACGGAAGACCGTCCGACACTTCAGCTGGAGGCGTCTGGGAAAAATCCGTGGCGGGTTTAAGGCATCCTCGGTAGCTTCCATGCGAGGTATTAAGAATAATGAGGGTTGAGCTTCGAATGACAATAGCTCATCAATTACTAATGCAGAAATGGAGGGTTGATGGACAAAAGAGCTGCCCCGCGAGACGAAACAACGAGGCGTTGTTCTTGTAATGGGACACATGGCATTGGCGGGTCACGTGGGGACCCTTCACCATCAACCAACTTCAAAACTCATCAAGTTAAAGACCAAAACGTACATTCATGACATCATTACTCCTTTGCCTTGGTAGGTACATGAGTATTCCTCAACGCCGAAAAACCAAATCCTCAATCACTCAATGCCAGTTACTTCGCAACACTTCCTCCATGTGAACCAATCGTACAACCATTCCAAGCCATATCAGTACCTAGACAAGGCACATTCCACGTCAATCAAATACCACTTCCGTCATACCCGCTTCACGAAGACTCGGACGATTCGCCGGAAAGTCGGGGCTCCATCCAGGTGATGAAGGTCTGTGAGATCTTGACCAAGTCGGTGACATCCCAGTCGCATTCTGGGCCGCCGGCAACGAGACGAGTCATGGCGTCCCACCATTCCATGCCTTGGACGTGCTTATCATGCTGAGCCTTGAGGTCGTCAATCTTGGTCTTCTCAGCATCAATGTGAAGTTGAGCGTCTCTAACGCCAAGCAAGTCGCGTTCTGCCGCGGCCAGTTCCTCTCGGTTCTTCTTGATACGTTCGTTGAGTCCTCTCTGACGGGCCAAGAGGTCTTCCTCGCAGGCACTGAGACCCACCATGGAGATGTTCTCCAGTTTGGCCTTGAGCTTGTGAAACTTCTGCTGGGCTTCGTACAGTTCGACTTGGTCGTCAAGCTGCTTCGACAGATCCTGCTTGAGCATAGTGATGCGTGTCAAGAGAGCAGCGGGAGAGCGAACTTGAGATTTCATGATGACGAGGTTAGCTTCGAGCTGTCGGTGCTGAGCCTGCATAGCGGATGATTGCTTTGCGAGAAGGTCTTGGTGGTGTCGCATAGCATCTGTGAGAGCCTGGGCGCTCCGGAGAAGCGCAGGGTTCTGGTCCTGTTGGCCCTGCGTCTGTCAGATTGAGCTCGCCTTGAGAGCGAGGGAAGATGACATACCTGAGGGAGAGCGACTCCGGATGAGTGAGTGAGCTCATGAGCTCCCTCCACGGAGAGGCGTGGGCGGGTCTGTCGAGGCGCGGATAGAACGGTGCGTTGAAGGTGCTTTGGTTCAACGCCCATGGTAGACTTGCGGGCCTTGGGGCGAGAGGCGCGTGGAACGGTGGAAGGGGTAGTAACCGATGGCTTTTCGCTCAGCTCCTCGGAGGAAGAGCTTGAGGACCGTGGGCTGACCTTTACTCGAATTCTGGCCGATCTCTTGGAGTCGCTGGCGGCGGGCGCGTTGACGAGGCTGCCGCTCGTGCTCGTGTCTGTGCTCTCTTCGTCAAGAGACTCATCCGCGATGACTGCAGCTTGCTTCTCTCTTCCGGGCTCATTCTGATTGATGTGAAAAACTCCACCGAAGCTCTTGATCTGACGGCGGCGCTGGCGACGTCGGGTCATGTCGTAAGAAACGGCCGCCGAGGCACGCATGCTGCGACGGGGCTCGATAACGGGAGCCATGATGAGTTCTTCGGTCGGGAAGGATAAAATCCGACGTCGCAAGAAGCAGAGGGATGATTGTGCAAAGGTTATCGATTGAAGATTTCGAGGTTTCTCGAGGGAAAAGAAGAGATGAACCTCGCAGAGTCGAGGCGGGTGAAAGCTGCAGCTTGCAGTGCCAGCTTGAGCTAGTTGCACTATGCGGCCTCAGGCAAACAAAACGCCAGTGCAAACAGACGAGACGCATTTCTGCACGAGGTCAACAAACGGGAACTATTTTGAGCCTCGAGAATAAGGCGTTATCGGTGATGCGATAAGCGTGTTTGTCGTCAACCTCGGATTTCGTTTTCGGCGGTTGAGGCCCACCATAGCATGATGACCCAACTCAGTCAAGGAGACAACTCAATAACGAACAGCGATCTTCCTTGGCAAATGAGAGATGCGTTTTCTCACACTCTATTTCATGAGAGTAATGCTAATGCGCATTGCTTATCGTCGAAATCACTCAACTGTTTGACATGATTATGCCCTGCTGAGTCAACGCCGCGGTCTCTCGAGCACTGTGTTAGCCAAACAGATAGGTATTAAGGTGGAAAAGAGATATGAGGTAAGTAAAACCCCCGGGGATACCGGAGGAAGGGGTTTATTGTTGCTATCAATCTAAAGAAGCGAAAATCTAAATGAGTGTGTCAATCTGGTCTTCTCGTCGCACCACTACTCCATGGGTAGTCTCCCATGGCGTTTCCTACTCACCAAGTTATACAGCAAGTCGAATTACCGGTGAGCTCTTTGCCTGCGTTCCCCTGCGGCTTCGCATCTCGATATACTTCTGGCCATGCTTCCATCCCTCTCCGCACATCTCGGGCTTCGTCAACACGTCCGCAACAGTGCCTTGGTCCAGGTCAAAGTGTTGGCTGTAGAATGCAGTGAGCTCGTAGGTAATCATGGCCGCCTGGATAAGTAACAAACCCTCCACGGCGGAGAGGCACTCTTCCCCATCATAACCGAAAGGGTCTTGCTGGCACTTGACCTGCAGGTCGCCAATCTTCCGTTCGAACGACATGGCAGTAGCCTTATCGTAGTTCAAAGCATCAAGAGAGGGCGGATCTGAGCGGAACGAGTCATCAATGTCTACGATACGCGAGTACATGCCACAGAAAATGTCTCGAGGCTCCATTTCCATGCCGTCCGTTCTCACGAAGTGCTTGCGCATCATTCTCATCATCTCATCACTATACTTCTCGATTTTCTTCCAGTCGTTGATAGTTGCGTTGGAGACGACTTCCGGCATGTCGGCAGTCATGCTGGCTGCGAAAGCCCCGAATGAGAGGAGAACAGAGAGGAAAGTGAAGTAATGCATGTTGCAGGGTATATGCTCCGATAGTGAGGGAAAAGCGGCGTAAGATGGTTGCTGATGCTGAGAATTGAAAACTGGTCTGGCTTGATGAGATGAGTGTGATGAAGAGGAAGGAAGGGATTGATAGTCGAGCAAGATCTGTCCACTTTATACTAATCGGATTCCTATCATGGCTTGGGATGAGTAATTTCATCTACCAAATGTTCACATATAATTCCCTTTGTCTTTTTTTGCTATGGCTTTAATTGTTCAGCCGAGAATAAAGACACAGTGCTCTTGATATTGATCTCGTCACTTGTCGGTTATGCATCCTTTGTCTCCCGCGCCTCCCTTCGTCTTGCGTCATGCATATTCCTCTTTGATGTCTCTCTTAAATGGTCCCGCGTTCTGACAGAACGATTCTCATCAAGGGAGGATTCTAGATCATGCAGCTGAGAAAGTGAAACTAGGATGTCAATGCGTTATCTACCGCCGTCACCTCCACGTGCGTTCATTGTTCGAACTATAACTGAACAACATGGTACAATAAGTCTCAACAATAGACCCATGGAACGTTTCCGTGGTTCCTCTTGAGGGCACCTAACATGAAGAAAGTGGGCACTCATGATAGCGTATTGTGATGTTGCATGCTTGGATGATCCTCCTACCCACTACAATCATGCCCCTCTGAGATTTGCTTGATCCAAGTGTTGGGATCGAAACCAGCAATATTTGCTAGATGTCTCCCCAAATATCATTCTTCTCATCAGTTCATTATTTCGCTCTTTCGGAGACGGTTGATTCTAAATGAGAACCCTGCCTGCCATAGTGATCTTTGACAATATATACAAATGTCTTCAATTAACCATGGTTAGAATTGGAAAAGGCTATTAATTAATGCCGTTTGGGGACTTTTTTTTCTTTTCTGACTGCTTGTTTAATCGTATTGTCGGCTCATCCAATGTCACTCATTTGTTTACTCTTACTTCGTTTGCAATCAGCTCCCGCTTTAATCTGACATCATTTCTATATTATCCGATGTTGATCAAACCAACAGACTCTACTCAAACAACCGCTGGCCTCGACTATATCTGGACCAGACTTCTACGACTTCACATCCACCCTCCTTCACCTTCTCCAATCATCTTCTCTTGCTTCGTCCTGAAGTACAACTCTGACAGGACCTTTCCTTTCTTGCAATTTCAGCAAAGGAACACATCACATCATACCATCTGGCAAGTGAAGTTCTCAGCCTTTTAGTTTCTCACCCAAGATGGCGCCCGCCGATGGCAACCCCGGACCATCCAAGTCCAAGAACCACCCCGACGAAAGCCAGAGAGCTGCTCGCTCCGACCCACCTCCTCAAGGATAGCCATCCCAATGGTCTGCGCCTCGTCTCGACCCCCAGCTTCTGTCACTTCTACAAGAGCCAGTACCATCGAACGACAACTTTGTCATCGCCACAAGATGTTCCACTTTAGACGGTTCCGGTCTACTCTTCCACGGCGATGGTGTGAACATGCTCGTGCCTTTCACGATGCTTGATGAGCAGAATCAGCTTCGTTTCGGCCACACTGACAAGTTTGAAAGTCTTGACTGGCTGGCGGTAGCCAACATCCAAAAGCCCAAGGCAAACTTTAACCGTCCTACTGTCACGACCAGATCCAGCCGTGAACCGAAGCCGCAGCCGCAGCCTCAACCGCCTGCTCGTCCAAACCCGTCTCAACCTCAGCCTGTAACTCCGCAAGTCCCCCCTCGGGGCCGTCGATCCGGGCGGGATCCTACGCGTGGCAACACGACTGACAATGGCGAGGGTCCGTCCGAAGACAAGCGCCTTGGCCGGTCCCGCAGAGAAGGCTCTGTTTGTTCAATGGAAAATGAAGAAGGATTCCTAGTCCACTCAGAAGATGTCAGAGATATGTCACCTGCCGTGACTTCTGAGGAAGGATCCAGATCACTTCATCCGGTTGAAGAAGCTGTGTCTGTCATGTCGGGTCCCGAGGAGCTTGATGAAGAGTCTTCGATCGATCGATCCCCCTGTACTCGAAACAGTACCTGGAAACTCCACGTCTGTTGCGGAGGAGTCAAGGGGTATCGTTCTGCTCTCTGAGTTGGTGGGTGTGATGGTTGTCGAATCTTTGATGACCTCAAAGGTAGGCAACTCTTCCAGCGACGATAGCATCGTGACTTCAGTCAATTGTGATGAATCTGTTGAGACGAATTAGTCGCTAATTGTCGGTCGGAGGGAAACGGTGCTCGTCACACCCGAGGTGCCGGCGTCGATGATCTGCCCGTTCTGGCACTGCTCAACTATACAAACGCGTCAGCATGGAATCTCGGAATCGGTATGAAAAGTTTTTACCAAGGTAAACTGTCAAAGAGACTGGGACGCAGTCTGGCGGCGCTGATGCAAACGTGAGAAAGACCTCGCTGGTCTCGGGGTCTTGACAATAGCCCGCCTGACCATTTGGCAAGAGAGCGTTCTCAAACAAGAGGACTCCTCCGGAATTGACAAATGTTCTTGTGATGGCATCAGCGGGTGGCTCCTCCTGGCTAGCCAGCTGCTTGAAGTCTTCGCCGGCGTAATAAATCGGAGTCCCTTCTTCTAGAAGCTGCCCGTCGACGAGAGTGAAATCCCCTGCGTCGGAGCATGACTCGGATCCTGCCGTATTTCCGTTGTTGATGAAACCTCGGATAGCGCGCTGTTGTCGCTTTCTCTCTTCTTCGGACTCATCCACCAGCAATATGATGCCTTGTCCGGATACTCCAGCACTCCCACTAGTAGCAGAAGCAGCGTCAGATGTCGCCGAGGCTCCTCTGGTCACGGTTGCTCCGCTCGATAAGTCAGAGGCACTGAGGTCTGCTGTTGGCACATCCTCCTCATCTGTTGGAAGGATTGGCAACTCGAGGGAGGAAGAGCCTGGAAGGTCCACGGTTGGGAGAGCCTCGAGTTAAGATGACGTTTCGTTCCGATCAATAGCAGCAGAGGATTCAACGGGATCCAAGCTAGCAGCCCAAGTTTGTACAGGGGCCAAGTAGGTCGAAAGGTACGTAAAGCACAAGGGCCCCTGGACCAGTTCGGGGTGATCAAGGGCGGCAGCGGCTAGGATGAAATTGCCTACTAGTGCTAAATGAAACAGCAGCCGCCTCATTACGACTTAAAGGAGTGTGATGTTTTGGGAAGCGTCGCAGTGGGCAGGGGAGAGAACAAGAGATCGAAGGAAGAAAGGGAAATAAATGGCAGTGCATGAGCAACAATCATGATGGAACTGGGAGGTCTTTCAATTCGAAATTCCCCTTTAACAAGGGCGCATGAATGTCTTAGGGCAGAGGTAGTGATCACCAACACCCACAGAATACGTAGAAGCGCCGCACATCACCAACCAACAGTTGTCTTGAGCCATCACATTCAATAAAAGCCTTTGTCTCGGAAAAGGGGGTTAAGGCTACCAGGAATGTGGCATGATCAAGTTCGAGGCTTGAATATGATTCACTTGGATATTGCAAGGTAGACTCAGCCCTGCGCTCCCTACATTCAGCCAAACGTAGGGTAGAACGCCATGCTGGTTGGTGGCTTGGAACACTGGCTCCTTGTCATCTCCTGTTCGGTACACCGTCTCGGGGAAGATTACAACGATCAATCTTTGAGCACGGTCAAGCTTTTTTGAAAACCTGCTTTAAAAAGTGCAGAGGGTTTTTACACATAGAGTAGCCATTACCTTGTTTAGTGTTGTAGTCGCCTTTTGCGCTGTTGAGTGTGATACATATTCCTCGAGCGACCTCAAGACCTCCGTGATCACACCACTAGGCTCTCGGTCGGCATCAATCCAAACGAAAGGTTGTTTAGTGCGGATTGGTCGAATTTTCTTGGCCGCTGTTACCTATCTGGTGATTTCCCAAATGTTCCACTGCCAGAGAATCCATGAATATTTGCCTTTGCACTCTTTGGATGAACACACTCTCTCTACCTAGATACGCAAATGCAACTCGGGAGCGATCTTCCCATGTCAACTCCACAAGCACATTCCAACCTACCCTTCGTCAATCGGGACGTCCCTAGGCTCAGCCCCGCCAGTCCGGATCCAGCCCCTACCAAAAGCCGAGGCTCGAAGGATTTTCATCCCAACTCTACCCTAGACGTTGCTGATCCTGACCATATTGGTAAATTAGAGGGGATTAGGCGAACCTTTAAGTCGGACTTTACCAAGTTCCCGGATAATACCCCTGAGTTACGCCCCGGCATATGACCATGTCCCCTGGTTAGAGGGAAAATGTTCGCCGAACTGCTCACAGTGAGCCATTTTATACCCTAGTTGAATCGTGAGAACTTTATAAGGACTGACAAACTCTTGGCAGAGAGGTCTCGTGCTCCTTCTCCATTAGATGCAGTTTGAAACCGTCCTAGGTGGAATGATCACCCCGTATGGTATTAAGTAGGCACATGAGGAATCACAATGAATAATTGAGCCGAATACGTTGCGTGATGTGATATAGTTGAAACACCATGTGGAAAGAATATCTATATAACCAAAGGCTTCCCAACACTGCATGCATGAAATTTTTAATATCGAATGCAACTCAGCGGCAAGCTCATCGAGAGGGCTCCGAACTTATGAAGAAGTACCGAGAGCACCCATGGTAATTGTAGAGCAGGGCGCATCATAAACCGAAGGCTTGACGAAGCTAACAGCAGGCTTGGTGCCCTTGCCAAGCTCAATCAGAGTCTTGCCGTTAGGATCAAACTGCGGCCATCCAAGTTGAGTCAAGCCCTTCGTAGGATTGTCGCTAAAGGTGAACCAGGCGTGCTGCATAATCTTGGTAAGCTTCTTCTGGTCGGCCGACGGCTGAATTCCGCTGACGTCTCCAGAGGCTCCGAAGATCATGTGTAGATCCACACCATGGTAGGCTCCGCTGGTAGGGAAGAGACGAGTGTTATCCCAGTCAGCAAGGTATCGATAGGCCCACGATTGAACACCGTGGTCGCGTCGAGCCTGGGCCTGGTAGGATACGGGGCAGGTGAAGGACTCGAGGAGGAAAGAAGTGACTTGGGCGTCTGTGGGAGTGACGCCGTTGCCGTAGGCGGGAATACGGTAGTAGCCATCTTCGTTGTGGTTGTGACCCATAAGGACTGGAACCTTGGCAAAGCTGCCAGCCTTTGTCAGACTGACATAGTCGGAAAAGACAATCTTGCCATCGGGCTTGGGGTAGAAGGGAGGGATGGACCGGAGGACGCTAGAGCTCGAGGTAGGCCTGACAGTAGCAGCGGCCGCCTTGATATCCTCCCAGTCGGCCTCGCGCATGCAGGCCATGACATCCTCGGCATCTCCACATCCGACAGCGGAGACAACCGTGTTCCAGTTCTTCTCAGGGACGCCCTCGGCGTTGACAGGGAAGCTAAACGCATTTCCAGAGGGGGCGATAATACCGTTGACAATGGGGTCCTTCTGGTAGGCGTAGGTCCAGTAGTCAACGGCCACGCCACCAGAAGACTGGCCAGCAATGGTGATCTTAGTAGGGCTGCCGCCAAATCGCCAAATATTGTCACGGATCCATTCAACGGCAGCACGCTGATCGCGCAGACCGAGGTTTGATTCTCCAGGACCGCCGGGGAAGCCAAAGATGTTAATGCGGTAGTTGACAGTGACGACAACAATGTCCTCAGCATCGGCAAAGTACTTGCCGTTGTAGAAAGGACTGTTGGTGTTTCCAATAGCGAAGCCTAAACAGTCAGCATGATTGAGAGTACATTATCGGCCAAGTGGTACTTACGTCCGCCGTAGAAAAAGACCAGCACTGGCTTGTTGGTCTTGGCAGAGTTGGACGTCGCCTTGGACCAAATGTTGAGGGTCAAACAATCCTCACTCTGAGGAGTGCCGGCGTTACTAGCAAAGTAGGAAATGATACTCTGCGCCTGAGACGTCATGTCAGGATAATCCACCTTCTTGCTAGCCGACAAGGGGCAGTCATAGCCAAACTTCTCGGCCTTGTATGACTCCCTAGAGGTGAAGCGCTCAGGGGCGGCAAAACGCAACTTGCCAACGGGGGGCTTTGCGTAGGGAATGCCCAGGTACTCGACCACGCACGCCGAGTTGTCGGCGAGGTGACCCGTGATAGGACCGTTAGACGTGTCGACGGTGATATAGTTGGACGTGTCGCACACGGGGGCAGCGGCCGCGAGGCTGGCCCATAGGGCAAGGGTTGTGAAGAGCATCTTGTGAGTCGCTTACCGAGAGTCAAAGTTGTGAGTCGGGAATGAGCTGGCTTTATCGTCGTCGAGGTCCGGATAGCCACGTGCGTCGGTATCAATGCTCTATCCAAGACCACGGGAGCGGTCTCCAGCTGCAAGGTTGTCCCTGTCTCTGCTCACAGGGGTTATGTCGCTCTCCTTTCCTACCGCGTCGTGTCAGTCGACTTGGCATTCCTATGCGTGATTAGAGACACGGGAAGCCGGTGACCGTAGGCAGGGGAGACGGCACCATATGTAGTGGCCAAGTGCCGCATAGGTGACATCGGAAGAATCGAGACCAATCCATCGGGTCCAAGCCCACCAATAACGCCCCTATTGACAACTCCATAGTCCACCAATGCCATTCTACTCGAACGACTGTTCTAGTCGTGCCACACTGCTGCATGAACACCTGGTACAGACACCTTGTCAAAAAGAGGGTCCCCTCATCTCTTTGGGCAGTCATTTCCGCTGTGCCACGCCAAAGCCGACGCTGAGGCCAGGGCGGGATGTTCGGTAAGGACTTGCTTGCTTCTGCAAGGGCCGATGTGACCCCGGGTTCAAAGAAAGGTGCCCGTATATCGCATCCGACTCGTTCTCGAGTGAAGCTAGAGGAAGGCGAATACATGGTGATGGCACCACGACCAAGATGGTTGTCACTCCACCGTCTCGGAAGGATTCATATATGAACTTGAGACACTGTCGAACCTCTGGTTCGAGTTCAACTCACTCAGCAGCGTCAAAATGGGTGCTTACGGTATGGGATTCCCCGACAATGGGGTCGACAACCAGGGTTGGAAGCTGTACATCACATCTTTGGTGATGATCATCACATCTGGCCTGTTTGTGATCGCCAGGTGCTCCACGCGTTTTTTCATGCACAAGCTGGGATCTGACGATGCGGCGATCGTTGTATCTCTGGTAAGGCGAATCTCTCTGCTGATCTTTCACGTCTAACTATGGAGATAGCTGTCGTCAATAATCGTTTCTGCTGCTATGCAGCTGGCTATACAGAACGGATACGGAATGCACAAGGCCGATCTCACGAAACCAGAGCTAGGCATGGCTCTCAAAATGTTCTTTATCGCGCAGACTCCCTACAAGGTGACTGTCTGTCTCAACAAGGTGGCAGCTATTCTTCTCTACCTACGCCTTTTCCCCACCAAGACATTCCGCATGGCTTCCTTTGTAGTCATGGGCATCATTGTGAGCTGGACTATCGGCGGAGTATGTGCAACCATATGGCAATGCATTCCCATCGAGGGTGCCTGGAACAAGGCGATTGATGCCAAGTGTATCGATTCTAACAAGTTCTGGATTGCCTACGCCGTCATGAACATTCTCACGGACGTCATGGTCTTGACTTTGCCTATTGGTCCCATTATGCGACTTCAGATGAACATGCGAGAGAGACTGATGCTCTGCGGCGTCTTTCTCTTGGGTGGCTTGTGAGTATCCTTTGTCTAATGCATTACCAAGCTAACATGTTGTTCAGTGTCACCATCGCATCCATCCTTCGAACGACTTCGGTACAAAACTCGCTTAAGAACAAAGAAGATATTACCTACAACTTTATCGAGCGCGGTATGTGGACGTTGATCGAAGCCAATCTCGGAATCATCAGCGCCTGCTTGCCTGTACTTCGACGACCCCTGGGCAAACTGTTCCCACGCATTTTTGGATCTACAAAGAAGAGTTCCAACTACTTTAGTGGCCCTGGCGATCACTCCAAGGGATATAACCTTTCCAATATGTCTGCTAATGCCCACCCGAGCTTCTGGAGGGGCACGACGAGAACACACCAGGTTGTTTCCGTCAGTGGTCCTGAAACAAGTACTGGACGAAAGAGCGATGAGCGCCGTATCATTGAGTCAGTCAAGGGGAGCGATGCGGAGAGTGATCCTGGCAGCCATGGGTCTAGGGGTATTGCAAAGAGGGTGGATGTTGTGAGAACGTCATTCCACGAGGCGGATAGGGAGTAGAGGTGACCCGTAACATGATATAACAAACCTAATTAATACGAAAGCGAGTTCATTTGTACCGGTATGCACCTTCGGCAACTCTACATGATCATAGGGCAGTTACTGGTTGGAGCGACTTGGTGCTGTTCCTACAATCTCATCACCGCCATCTATCGAGTTGGCCAAGAGTTCAGAGCCCTTGTCCCGTTTGTCAACAATTCCTCCCATGTTTTTGTAGTCAAAGTTGACGCTGCTAGATCCTAGTCCACACTCTTCCATGCCTCAACTGTCTCCCATTCGCTAAAATTTTGCGCAAGTATTTGAGGTCCTTGCGTGCAATCCTGTGGAACACAATAGACCACTATGCCATACGGCAAAAGTAGAAGATACATTCTGCTATTTGCAGAGGCATTTAAGCCTTCTAATGCTGCTCAAAAAATCCTCTCCCTTCTCGCTTATTGTTTCCTTTCGGATCCGTTGCTTTCGCCCAGATTCCAGGTCATCCCATTCTGCGAATGAAAGTGAGGCGCCAGGGTACCTGACATAGGCTATTCCTTACTTCTTATCAGAACAATGTTTTGGCTTGTAACGACAAGTGACAGTTTCTGGGAAGACGTGCGAGAATTCTGAACAATTTGTCCGCAACAAGAACTCTTCGAACGCTGCCACTTGCTCACCCTAGACTCTCACCCGGGAGTCTCTAAATCCAGCCGATGCCAAGCTGTGGCTCATGATGCGCAGCGTGGCTGGAGCCTGGCAAGAAGTTGATGCAGGCTGGGAACAGCTAAACTAGCATTAAGTCAGCAAGTGGCAGGGGTACTTTCAGCTGAACCTGATTCAACACCTTGCTAAGTTGGGCATCAATCATGCTTCTTTCAACTCCAAACACCAGCAGCCATGATCTCTACAGTGAACGGCATCCAGGTAGAGCCGCCAACAGAAGCCTCTAGCCCAGCCAACTCTATCTCAATACCCCCAGACGTACCAAATGCCATTGCCTTGAAGAATGCCATCATACAAGGAAACATTGGCGCTGTTGAGGCCCTCATTGAGAGCGGCGTTGATGTCAACAGCGAGTTCCCAGGTGAAGGCACTGCCCTGCAAATCGCTCTTCAAGTCAAGCAGCCTCAGACCGAATGTGTCGATCTACTTTTGGACCATGGCGCAGACATTTACAAGAAGGGAGGCAATGATCAGAACGCACTGGTCATAGCTGTGGTCGAAGAGCTTAACGACGTATTGGACCTCATGGTACAGGGAGGATACGTGCGGAACGAGGCCGATCTCCCCGAAGATCAGCGTCTTGTGTTTGATCTAACCATTCTCCACATCGCTGTCTGCTGTTGGAACCAACAGGCTCTCAAGCGTCTTCTTGAATCGCCGGCGAGGGGAATGATCAACTACCAAGGATTACACGGCCAGACACCGCTACATTTCACAACAAAAACCGACCAAGAAGCTGTGGGTATTCTGGCATTAGTCATGCATGATAGATGGGAGGTGCCCCCAATTCGCGCAATGGACTGTGACGAAGTGCACTGCCACGAAGTACGCAAGTGCGAGATTGCACAACTCCTTGTCGACAACGGGGCCAGGGGTGACATCCGTGATCGCAAGGGTAGCACTGCCCTAATGAAGTGTTTTGGAAGCCCGGGTACTTATGAAATCGCCAAAATTATATTTTCATCATGTTTTAGTCATTCTGCATCCGCTGGCCCATGGACAAACACAATGGGTGACTCGAGGTCGCATCTACTCATCACCGAGGACGCGTTCAGGGCCATTACAAACATCGAAATACAACCGGTCTTCCAAGAATCACCAGTGTTCGGTATCGACAGCTCGGGGCATTACATCGATATATTTGGGCGCCCCATTTCCAACCAAGGGTCTTCTTGGGACAGTTCAGCGACTGCCGTCGACAAGCAACCTCAGCTCACCATCAGTGACCAGAACAACGAGGCCCGAACTTTCTCGCGGTCACGTCCAACCGTCAACCAAATTCTACTCTTCCCTTCACTATTTAAGGATGTACAGAATATAGACATAGAGGAACGCGCTATATTGTAAGAGTATCCTTGCTTTCCTTAGGACACGCGGGCATTAACTCATGTTTTCTAGGCTCCTTTGCGAGAATCAGCATTTCATTTCCAATCAACTCGGCATATTTTCTTGCCCCGGCGGTTTTTCATGCGGTTGGTGGCGTCGCTCTCCCAATTTAGGCTTTAGATCTGGGCGGCGATGGGTGCTCCAGCATGACTCGACCCCAAGACCTCTTGATTTCCAACGACTTGAGAATAGTGAATGTGAGTGACTGTCCCATCAGAGGGGGATCCGTTGGGCAAGCACTTCTACTCAAAGGCGAGGAGAAACCCTAACAAGTCTCACCATAGGGTTCGTTGCATGCCGGTTCACCACAACCTCTGCCAGCCTATACGAAGGCTACGGTGAGATCAAGCTCGAGCCTCGTATTCATGCAGTTCTGTGGATAATGGCAAAGTCTTTCAGCTCACAGCGTAACAACTTGGCCAGGGCCCGACCAGAGTCGACGCGTTTTGTAACAACCTTCCCGTACGGGGCGCTACCGCAGAGTGTGTCCAGCTTATTTCACCCGCTCGTACAGGTTGCGAAGACAGAATGGACAGTTTTTTTTGAGATGGCTAACCATCACCTCTCTCAAATGGCAAGTTTTCCCCCATAACAAAGCGGAGATTGTGATGTCTTAGTTGCTAAGACCCTATCCAGCATTTGACGATTTTGGAGTCCAGAGGCAATAACCATTCCATCATTGATCAGCTCCTCCGAGACGCCTTGTTATGGGTAAAGGCCGAGGGGATGGCCAAGACTCAGATACAAGACTTGATCAATCTAGATGATATGTACGCGCTAGAACGGCTGCCTCACGACAAGGGCCACGACGAGGTGGCAATGGCACAGTTTGAAGACTCCGTCCGCGAACTTGACAGCTATCTCATAGACAGTATCAAGCATCTGAGACAAACATCGAAAGAACTTATTGAACTAGTATGTAGCTTATCATACCTAATCAAGACGGTGCCGACCAGAGGCTCTAGGAATTCAATTTGACTTCCATCAGCGAAGCTCAGAAGTCTACATCAACAAGCGTGAGCATGAAGCGTCTCAGCTGGATTACGGTACGTACCTCGACTGGACTACGTTTAGGTGTGCCAAGCTGACGGAATGTGTGTTGAAGTTCATCTTTCTCCCACTAACGTTTGTTTCGGTAAGTTCTGTGCCACATGTGCCGCTTACAACCAACCTAATGGGCATACAGAGCCTTTTTGGCATGAACGTGAACGTTCTGGAGTCAAACCCACCTTGGTGGATCTACCTCCCCTTTGCCTTTTCAACGCTGGGGCTGACCATGGTTGTGTGGTTGACCTTTAAGCGTTACCCATCTGTAGGTTGACTAGTATCTCTGATCTGCCAGCGAGGAGCTGACTTGGATAGATTGAGGACAAAGCCGAGAGAGTGTTTCGGAAGTTGGCGCGTTGAGACTTTTCTGTGTCGCAATGTATGCTTTTATTTCTTGTCTCGCTGGATTCTCCAAGCCGGGTGTATATCACAATATGAACTACGCCATCAAATTGACTCTTCACAGTATCGCCCAGGCTAAGTTTACTTGCATTCCAACATCTCATGTGTATGACAGCGAGCAGTTATTCATTGAAACTGTCTCTCCAGGCCTTCAACGGCCGCAATTACATCCCTCGCATCCTTGTCGCACTTGATCTGAGACTCCACCTGTCTGTCAAACGTTTCTTGGAACCTTTCCACCATAAATGGTTTCAGTACCGATCTCTTGCTCGTCGTATAGTCATAGATGGCCGTGTCATCAATACATTTCGCAGACAGCCTGCGATGCTGGTCTGATAAGATCCAGCCTTCCATCAGGAGCGAGGTAGAATCATAGCGTGGGCGTTCAGATAACTTATAGAGGACGGTGATATGATCTGGAAACGTCATCGGCTGTTTCGATCAACGACATTAGTTGAGATACAGTAAATCATCAGAGGGGATGGTCACATACAAGCTTAAACTCGGTTGTGATGCGCCTCAGAATCAGGCCCAAACTTCGTGGTGTAGGTAGGTCATCCCATTGTCTCCGCTGCTCCTCAGTAGGGGCGTCATCTGCATGGTGTTTAACAAACCGCACCCTTGCCGTTTCGACGTATTTGTTATACATGACGTTGTTTACGTGACCTAGAGCAGTTAGCATGACGTAGCCGGGCCTTAATGACGAGTCTTTCGAAACACACCCTGCCAATTGTCAGTATCATACACACCAGGAACAAAAGAGGCTACATACCATGCTATCCTAAGCGCACGAGTCTTGTTAGTAATTGTCCAGTCATTCTAATTGTAGGTGCACACATACCATGTCTCCCCAGAGCAATGGATAATGGTCCAAAGCTCTCCAGCTCTTATCAGTAATGAAACCTTCTCTGCCTGCCAAAAGCTCAATCCAGTCTGCTGTGGTATGCTGGTAGAGCTTCTCGGCTTGCGAGACGCATTCGGGTGGGTACTTGGAGCTTCTCAATTTCTCGATTCGCGCCTGGAGATTAGAAAACCATCTTGAATCGAGTGGCGCTGTATCTTTGGAAGTAGTGGTGTTATCATGGCTTTGTCGAGGACTTGTGCATGTGTAGCACCGGAGTTGAGTTCTCGGCAGGACAGAGAGAGGCCGGAGCACCCCGGATGACCTTAGGCGGGTAACAAAAGACATTATATGAGGCTAAGAGAGTTCAATGGGTCCAATTAATCAATCAATGGCAGAGTTGACGGTAATGCGGACGATAAATAAGATCTTCTACAACCTCATGTACCGATGTTGTAGCTGTGCCAGGGAACCCCTCATATGGAGGAGAAGACAAGCCAAGTCTCGGTAAGTTCGGCAATTTCCCGGTCAAGCTCGGCGAAACCGGCCAAGGCCGAAGTTTAGTATGGGTAGAAGCGGATAAACAAGGTTCTCAACACCATTGCTGATTATCACCAAATCACAGTGAGGAGCAACTCTCAGTTCTTCTAAACAACTTGGAAACTCTGACGAAACGTCTCGCCAAAACATTTCACCGCCTCCTTGATCTTGTGCTTGGAGGAATGGCGAGTGCCGCCCCGCATGCTATCATTGGCCACCACCGAGCAGCCCCCTCGCCGTACAAACAAGGATGACAGTATCGATGAGAGCGAAACAAAAGTAGCAAATATAGCCATAAAGATCGAGAAGTCCAGGTGTTGGGCAGAACATGAGAATTGGAATCGCATAGAGCATCCCAGCGGTCTTATACCTTTAAGTATCGCACAACTTTGATAGGCTTCTTCCTGTGTCTCAGTGTTTATCGGCAAACTTCAGTTCTGGTCTTTACGTATCGAGCACAAATATACTTGACCCATTAGCTTGCATCTGAACCATTCGTATTGATTACGATCTGCTATGTTGGTTATCCCGGCTTCAAATATAGTAAAGCACATATTTGCGTAATGATTACAGGAGTTATGAAATAGGCAGCATGAGGCTGTCAGAGCGCGCCAGACCTGGGACACATCCAGTCTCCTTAACAAATTCACGCCTTGAGAAGATCCAAGATAAGATGGAACTCCAGATAACCTCTTCGCGATTATCAAATAACCATCCAGTCAGAAGATTGATTAGGAGATAGGAAATGCATGATTGAAGAAGCGCTCAATCAAGCAAACATATCAACGAAAAAGCAATCATGTGACTACACCTAACGCATACCTTAAGAGCAAAACAAGCCCAGATAGGGATGAAATCCGAGATATAACTAGCTCTCGGAGTATTCGCCTACTTACTGCTAAACTGACAGGGTGTTGTGTTAGGCGCTGTCTCGGGTGCCTCAACGGCTCGGCCCGCAATGGCATCAAGTCCGCCACACCTCGATAGTGCCTCTTCTATCAACATGGGTTAACTACTTTAATTATGTGTTCAAGAGGAGATGAATGGGACATTATGATGGCCCATGATCTACCTCACGATGACGAGCCTAAGCATGGCAGTTCCGAGTGTTTCCAGGGACAACCCCGATCAGAAGACAAGCAGTGAGCCCATGCACTTGTTATCACGAAACGCTATCAGTAATAGAACGACAATCGACTAGCCTGGATCTTGAACAATCAGAAACCTCTCGCTATGTAATGCACCAGCCTCGGAAGGTCCCAGTGAGGCCGCGGGCTATGGCATGAAAATGTGGTTCAGGACACACGGGTATCTACCGATAGATACGCTACATTACAGATGGAGCAGATCCTTTTATCCTAGTCAAGAAAATCCCGACGACCTTCCTAGTGTGGACAATCTCGGAACGCCGGCCCAGAATGTCTCAGTGCATGGTTGAGACGAGGTGACAAAGTATGAGGCGATTTTATTTAAGATTTAGTCAATTGTTAATAAAGAATACTATTGGGGTATATAAGTTTCTATCTGCATAATGCTATCGGCTCCTGAAGAATCAAGCAAGTTCAAGTCTATCATGGACATCGTATGAGCCACTCTCAATAATATTCATCATCTCAAGCTCTGACTAAATACCATTAAATTACTCTAGAATAGCACATCAAGCACCATCTCGGCAAACTCGTTGACCAGCTATCCAGTAAGAGCCCATCGACTCGCACAGATACCATCATCCGCTGACCAACATTTTCGGATCATGCTACTCTCGAACTACCTCACCGTCCTTTTCTTTCTAGTCGTCTAGGAATCAGTCGGAAATGCAATCACCATCAATTTCACGGTGTGGAAGAATGGCCATGCTTGCCAGGGCAAGGAAAGCCTGAGCGGCCGTGTTGGCTACGGCAGCGGCATCACCGTCGGTGCAGATGCGCTGCCAGTTTGGGATTCTTTCAAGTCTGGGGATCATTCTGGTGGTGGCTTCATTCCTGACCCTCCAGAGTTTCTCTTCTACGAGAAAGCTAATTGCAAGGGCAAGCTTCGAGATCGCCATCCCAAGTACTACGATGCAGCGACCCAGTGCATTGGAGTGGGATTCCGCAGTTTTGAGATTCTTTGAATGGTGAATGGGGGATCAAGTGTATATCATAAAACCTCTTGGTCAATTAAATTGCGAGAGGTCTCATGCACATTGGCGCCTTCAGCTGGGATAGTGACACATAAAGAGGTTGTGTTTGTTGTGCGACCTGAGTGATCACGATCGCCATTGACCGTCCCAACAACTACGAAATAGAAGTAAAAGAAGGGGAGATCGTTCACCTTACCAAAAGGACCTGGGTCCAAAAAGAATTACAGCAGAAAATGGCAAAAAGAATGGTTCCGCCCGGGATCGAACCGGGGACCTTCTCGGTGTGAGCGAGATGCCATAACCAACTAGACCACGCAACCTGAACCGTTTTTGGATGCTGAGGGAGAAGCACACGTGATACTTGAGCCCTACCATCGACAGGAAAGCATCGGAGTCAATTGGGTCAAGAAGATACTCTCGAGTGAGTGCTGAGGGCTTTGGTGTTGAAAGAATTCTCCCTAGCCGGTGCTGTCGTGTTGAGAGGTCTCCCTGATTTCTACGATCCGAGACGCCAAACAGAGCCCACCAATGCCACCAGCAGAGCTGAATGAATCACTCAAAATAGTTCAGCTCTTAATAGTCTCACGTGGCAGTGACCAGAAGGCATATCTCCGGTATGACGTAGCCTGTGTGTGACATAATTGAGGCCATTGGGACAGACTGACCGGGCAACGCGCGATGCGAAATGGTGGCCAGTACCGGAGGAAAGTGGCCACTGCCAAGCGCCGTGGCAGTGTTCTGAGACATTTTTCAAGGTAGACAAAGTTTGCAGCGGAGCCTCACCATGGCAAACGAAGTGGCGCCGTCTGTTTCAATCCGTTGGCCACCTGGGCTAGGGGCCCTTGCAGTTGGTGTCTTGATGCTGGAATTGGGCCGAGAACTGGGAAGGGAAGCGCCTTGGCAACAACAACTAGAGGCCGTCAATCATGGGAACACGAGGAGTCTTTAGATTGAGATTAAGAAGGTCCACTGAATGGCAGAGCGCAGTAAAGCGAGGCTTCGCAAATATCAATTACAGGCTAATTACTCAACAAGAAAACAAAGTTGGTATGGAGTCCAAGCTTAGACAGAGTTGGAGTTGTCGGCGCAGGCCCAGGCTGGCGAGCCACCAGTCTCCTTCATGGAGTCGATGATGCCAACAATAGAACCATAAGTTCCACCAATCATCAAAAAGGTGCCAGCGACGACAACGAAGACGCTGTAGGCAACCATCAGGTACCATCCAAGGGTGGCCTCACGGCGACGGCTCCAGTTGTCATAGAGCCACATGCAACCCATGGGCTGGAAGGACATCAGAGTTCCTAGAAGAGCGCCGACGAGGGACACGAGACCGCCGAAGACAGGAATACCACTGGCGATGAGGTAGGCGATGATAGTGGCAGTGGTGGTGCAGCCGAGCCAGGTGGCCCAGTGGGTGAGAGAGTTGGAAGTGAGATGCTTAGAGCCGCGGAGCATGCGAACGAAAGCGTACTTGGCAGAGTACTGTAGTCTTGTTAGTTGTCTGATGGATACCGTCAAGAGAGAAAGAAGTCACTTACGTGAATGACGAGGGTGGTCGAGGCGATAAGGCCGGGCAGGGCAAGACCATAGGCGACCTTCTTGATCATGGCACCGGCAGAACCAAGAGCGGGGGTAGCGACATAGGAGCCGCAGTAGACATAAACAACACATCCAATAATAATGTAAGTGATGGTCATGCCAGCCTGGCAGACAATGAGAGATCGAGTGTAGTGCTGGGGGTTGCGCATCTCAGCAGCGATGGCAAAGTAAGCGGGAGTGCCAGCATAGGCAAAGATGAGCGACGAGACGGCAGAGATGGCCTCAGTGAAAGGAGTGCCCTTGTTGACGATCTTGTAGTCCGACTTCCAGGTGCTCTCCTGGGGAGCATCGGCAGGTCGGTCCTGAACACCGACGGCGATGGTGACAGTGAAGATGGCAGTGAGGAGGCAGATCAATCCAACCCAGGCGAGCCAGCTGATGCGGCCCAGGGTTCGGATACTAGCAAGACCGAAGCCGATAATAGCGGCGACGGCGACGAAAACGGCGGTGCATGCGCCGTGCATGGAGACGGCGTTCAGGGCGATCGAGATACCGAGCATACCAGAGCCGGCGACAAAGATCCAGACTGCAGAGGTCAGCGATCAATTGAGGGCAATTGAATATCAGGTGGGCGTACAAAGGCAGAAGGCAATGCCAAAGAGTTCGCGACCAAAGCGGCCGAACATGAGAGCGCCAGCATCATCAATGCCGTACACCTCGGGGTGTCGAAGCTTGAAGGTACCGACGACATATCCAGACCAGGTAGTAATAACAGCGATAGCAATAAGGGCAATCACGCCAGGGACAAGACCCAGAGAGTGAAAGACGGCGGGGATAGACAAGACACCAAGTCCGATCTGGGTCTTCATCATGAGGGCGACGGTACCGATCCAACCGACCTACAAGTCAACGTTAGCTCGCATTCTAGAAAATTCTAGCGTCTCGCCTTCGGGAATAGGCGCGCTCACGTTACGGTAATTGGGGCCCTTGTCAGTGATTTCTCCAAAGACGGCATCGTGGGCGATGGTCTCATCGGCGTGTGATTGGGTGGGTTGGAATTCGACATCTTGGCCGAAGTCTCTCTTTGTGTCCTTCTCAGAGGAGGTCGACATTGTGATGGATGGAAGGGAGGCAAGTCTGGAAAGGATCGACAGGAGTAAAGAAGATGTGCCAAGAGGCGGAGAAGGTGTTGAGTGAAGAGTGAGGGAGTAAAATTCGAGAATAATGTGTCTGGCCAAAGACAACTTATACTTCCAGAGCGTTGTGCATTGACCGGGTCAGGTATCAGTCTCGAAGCACCTGAAGGGCCCAATTATTACGTGTTAGTTCATGACGAGCATTACGATAGAACGAACGGTGACAGGATCCAGGGGATTGGGGCGCAGCGAGAGCGCGGAGGATGGAACGAGTCTTGTCTGTTGTTAGTTAACCAGGCCCCAGCAGACGCGATAGGAAGTGGAGAAACGTCTGGCTCCATCACCAGTCTACGGTCCCCATGGGGTTGAGGAAGCCAAGACGAGGGCGAATGGGGTAGAGAGGAGACTCGTGGAGTTGGACAAAGGGGCGAGAACAGGTCCAGGATTCAAGACATTAATCACGCCAGAGAGGCCAAGCTGAGAGATTCAAAGGTATTTCGTACGTAACAAAACACTAAGGTGAATGACATTATACTGGATTCCGTGACGTTAAAGATTCCACAATTAAGGGAGCTCTCCACATTGGTTAACGAGTAGCGACCACTTCCGCCTCGGACCCGTCTAGGATAGAGAGGAACCCTCTCCACTCGAAACCAGGCGGAACCAAGTTTCCATTACGAATAGTTAAACCCGGATCTCCGAAGCCGGTTGACCTTCCAGAACCGGTCGGGCCGTGAGTAGAGAGGGCAGCCGAGATTGATGGGAGCACTGACGTTTCTGCGAGTGGTTTTTTCTCGAAGGTGGCGGGATCCACGGATGAGCAGAGAAGATCGCCGCCAAGCATGGGAAGATGCATAAACACCTTCTCCTTTGGGGTCTAGCGTCTTCGGGCCTCCCGTTTCATGCCCCTGGTCATGAGCCGCAAGCCGAGTTGACCGGGAACGTCTTACCCTACACGTGATGGTTTACGATGGGGATTTTGCAATGAAAGAGGTTACTTGAAAGCCACGAAAAGGTCGGTAAACTTAAATTTGATGTTGTTGTTGAGAGTGAAAATTGAAACGCTTTTTTGCGACACCAAAAATCACTACAAAAATCGACAAATTATTACGAGGGATCATCACCGTTCCACTTCGATCGGCCACTGACCGAACCTCCAGCTGGCCAGGGTGGACAATGTGTCACGACAAGGCGTAAGCAAAACCCAAAATGTGCCCCTGAGCGGGCGTAAGTAAGAGTAAGAGAATCATGGTTCTTTGTTATGCCTAAACTTGCTCAATGAGTCTCCAACCGTCGGAGCATACTCATGAAGCGCGTTGATGAGAATCTCCATGTCTCATTCCAAACGTCAAGATCCCCTCAGATCAGTACGTAACTCGACAGTAAGCATAACAAGGCTTCCCTCGCGAGTAAATGCCTGCGTTCCAAAGCCCTGGATACATTTCCACTCAAAAGAGGTCCTCTCAACGGCCTGAGCGCGTTGTCGTGAGTCACGACCTTTTTCAGTGGACATTTTCTCCGCGTCGTCGCGTCCATTTTTTTTTCAGTGGGCTCCTTTCTCCTCCTCCACGATTTCTTTGGATCTGTTACGTAGCAAGAACTCGCTCGCGAAACCGTCTCCATTTTTCACAGATTCTGAGATGTTGTACGTAATAGACAGTTTGGCCCATTGAATAGCCTTCCCCAGATCATCATTCGTGATGCCGAAAGGGTTCTCAACGCGGGGAAAGACAAAAGCTTGGCTTAGATTTGAAATGGTGTTCTGAGCACCACAAAATGGAGACTTGATGAGGAGAAGAGTTGACGCTATTGAGAGAAACCGGGGGACGATTAACCCGAAGAGGTCAAGATTATTGCTTTACTAACTCGTAAGTTAGTAACCAGAAGTGCCATGGAGTATATATTTGTGCGAAGTGTGTATCAAGAGCGCTCTCAAAACAACAAGGTCGAATCTCCTCTACGACCCCGATTCTGTTATCAAAAGAAACGTTAAGAAATTCCTATTGATCTTAGGACACATATAAATGAATGGGAGAAGAGACAACTTATAGTTCGATGCTGGGATTGCTCGTCATCGCGGTTGTTAAGACCTACAACTGCATATTTAGCGCCTAGCCAACTGTATCACTCTGGATCCTGTGAATTGATATTGGATTTCCAATATAAAGACAAAAATAGCTTTCAATCTGTCTTAGCGCAAAATAAAGTCATAATTGGCGCGTTGAGAGTGAGGAGGTGGACGTGACGCGTAGCCTGATGTTACCGCCACTAACAGCCGCGCATCGTCCCATTGACATGACACCACCGTGGCTAATCTCCAGATGTCTTCTCACAACATAAATCAGGCGTTTCAACCTTTGAGGATACTTAACCAACAAATTGCATAGTACGCTTATCTCACCTATCTAACAAACAGACGTCTTTCTTGGCTGTCGTTGGTGCTAGGATATTTGAGGCTGCATCGCCAAGCCTCCTTGGCGAGATGCATTGCCGAAGCAGCCAGGGTGAAGTGCCAGGCCAAGACTGAGCGGCTGATGAGTTGGAGAAGTTGGAGAAGAGCATGGCGCACTGCAGTCTTGGCTGATAGCCACGTGCGATCCTTGTTTCGTACCACAGTCCTCGTCCGTCTGCATTATGTTTGGAACACTCCAGTTCCGTCCTTGATGCACCAAAAGGAGCTTCTATTAGCAACTCGTCCGCATCATTCGAGACATGGTTGCAGAGAACTCGGTCGTACATGCCACCGGGTAAAAACAGAACTGAGCGAATGCGGGTGGAATATACTTGAGAGGTAGGCGTGCAAGTGCATGTTTCTACCATGTCTATATCTTTTCACGTTGGTGAATGATACCCAAAAATCCAATATCGATGGACATTCTAAGGGAGAGTTGGCCTCGAGACGGCGAGAACTGGTGGGTCTTCAGTCAGGCACAGATGAAAGGCCCATCGGAACAAACGGCCCCAGGTAGTTTAAGAAAATGCCTTTGATACTCAAGGTTCAGAATATCAAGAGTTCTGTTGATGCATTAACCAACCTCCCAAGATTTGTCTCAGTTCTCTCCATGTTCCTCTCTTGGGCACCCATGGGCCCTCATAAGTCTTGGACGATGTCCTTTACGAAAGTTAGACTGAAATATGAAGGAAGTTATAGGCTAAATTACCCGATAACTAGTTCATAATGCCAGATAAAGAATCCTGGGACTATGTTGTGTTTTACAGGTGTTGGCTGCTGAGTGGCGGTCGTATGATCCTATTCTCGCTATGTAATGGGCGGTGAGCAAGACCCTAATCACAGATAGGAGACGATCGATTTACCCCTTGAAGCGCATGGAACCAAGAAATCTTGCCTTTTTGACAGTCTGTCTTCACTCTCACCGGAATTCAACGAGCGGTGTCTGAATGTCCGACTAACTCCCACACAAGGCCATTTTCGCCTCCGCTCAACCAATCAGAAGCTAGCCTCTATGGCTCAGTGGTAGAGCGTGTCACTAGTAATGACAAGGTCCCAGGTTCGATCCCTGGTGGAGGCACAGGAACATTCGAGTACAGTAACATGTCCTTGGATTCACTTTTTGCTTTCTATTTGGTGCGCTGTTTATTTGCGTGCCATTTCATGATACAACGACGATACAAGTTCGCCAGAGCTGGTCGTGCTTTGTCCGCATCGTCTCTTTTTATTCCCTTGCGAGCCCCTAAAGGAACACTCACTCTATGGAAGAATCCACTTCCGGGCACTAACTGACTTAAAGCGTGTACTTGGTGCCGCCGAAAATAGGAGCCATTTGACCAGGCATTTCCTTCTCGATCAGTCCCTTGAACCTCCATCCTGTACAATGTCCTGGCATGAGCAGAGCTGGCTCAAGCTCCTTTAGATCCTTCATGCTCTGGTCCATCTTCTCGGAAGACGCATCCGCCAGGTGATAACCGCCGACAATGGAGTAAATAGGACTCTCATCGAGCTCTTTGGCGTTCTTGGCGATATTAATTAGGCCGGCGTGGCTGCACCCTGTGAAGATGACCAGACCTTTGCCTTCATATATGCATTAGCGATCAAAACTTGATGACTTGGAGTTGGAAACACACCCTTGAGTTTGCACATGACAAAACGTTCTTCCATGATCAACTCATCCGACGTCCACTTTTCAGTTGATGAATCGTATCTGATACCGCCGGGAATGCCGCCTTCGTAAGCTGTTCGACGAGGAATGTCGCCAGAGACGAGAAACATGCCATCTAGAACAGTACCAGCATCGTTAACCACTTCCACTTTTCCCCCAGCTCCTTCAATTTCTTCAAGCGTAGGATCTGGTTCGAGAGAGATCGGCTCGTCAAACATGACACCTCGGTAGTCTGGCCTATCTGGGGGCAGGGCGACGGCCACTGAAGTACCGTCGGTTTTGCCATCATTAATGAGCCGAATGGCAGAAAGCAAGCCTCCAGAATGATCACGGTGCCAATGAGAGAGCGTAATCATCTCTACATCACTCATCTGGAGCCTTAACCGCTTCGCGTTTTTCTCGAATACGTCTTCCTCGGGCCCAGCATCAAAGAGCAGCGTGCGGCTTTGACCATCTTTCGTTGCCGTCTAGCAGAGATATCAGCATCTCTACGTTCGGACGTCGGATCAAAAAGGACGATACTTACAATAAACAGGGAAAGACCATGGGCGCCGCAGCAGATGTTTCGCATTGGCATCTCCCAGTTAGCCCCGCCACGAGCCTTCGGATCAGGGACACGACTAAGAGGAACACCAGCGAAAGACTGCGTGTGTTGGACCCGAGGATTTGGGCTAGGCGAAATCTGATCAATCTCGTCGTTTATCAGAACATGTATCTCGAGGCTGTCAACCTCGACAAGAGGTGGCTTGGCGGTCAAGTTGGTGAAAGACATGATCGCGAGCAGTTGCTGTCGGCTAAGGGAGTGGATAGGTCAACAAACGTTGAATTGTAACGCTTTTATCTTCAAAATCCAAAAAACATGTAGAGAACTCAAGCTGACATTGAAGACAAGTCTTAGTTGTTATTCATCATTTGATCGCCGACTCGGCTTCTGTCATCGGGCTTTGAACCAATCCCGTGATGCCTCGGTAACCACATTTGTAAGCCAAGGTACCTGGATCTGACTTGCGAGTGGTGCCATATTCCAAATACTCAAAAATTCCAAATAGTGGTTCTTTGAATAGTACTACTTGCTCTTATTGACTTAGTACATGAGGAAGCGAGAAAGTGGACCATAAAATAATCCCATCAAACAACTGCCTGTTCGAGTTCCCTTCCGACCGCCCTCATCATCATGCTTCTAGAAAAGTGCCAAACCCTTATCTGCTTGGATGACGTCGATAGTAAAACTTTTGCAAGCAGTGGCCCTGTCAGATGTTCAAGTGTAGGTAGCGGAAAGTCCGTTAAGGAAGCCAGTTTGAACCTCTTCCGCCCTTGCCAATAGAGCGCTGGACACGAAAATGACTCAATATTTCCTATAAATCTGGACCTTTTGAGTTAAGGGGCCTGGAATATTGATTTCTAGGAGTCCTGTGGTGATCTCGGTAGTGTTTCGTGTGCTTGGCACTTCGTTTGTATCACTGCCAGGGTTATCACCTAGAAGGCGTCTCGATTCACTTGACAAAGTCTTTTCCGTGGTTAGTCTAGTATTGGGGTATTGCCTAGTAACTTCTCGCTATGTTCCCAGTGATTGTTGACTATACATTGAAATTTATGGCAGTTGTCTCCCTCTGCCAGCTACCCGAGGATTGTGGTGTCGCTACTTCATTGTCTTGACACTCTTTGCACAGTTTTCACTAAAAAATATCATTCTAGAAATGATTCGAAAAGTTTTACACCTTCTGAATCCTGCTTAGCCTCATGAACCTGGAAATGCATCAAGACGGCAGGGATAGAGCCTGGCAACGGGCACTTGTCTCGAAATCGCCAGAGTTGGTGTTAGATGCCATCACGATGTGAAGAACCCTTGTCATCATCCATGTGGAAATTGGAGGCTTCGAGAAAAAAACAGAAAACGAATACCTTGACTAAGACATTTTGACTCACCGAGTTGGCTTGGCGAGCCGGAAGCACGAACTCTTGTTCCCCGAAAACCTTAGATCTGTCAAGATCAGGTCCGCGTCTATCCGCTATTCACATGCTAGTTGTGTTGATACACGAATCAGGTATTTTGTACGTAAATGACAACTATCAGTAGATTAGAGACCGAAAGCAACCGTCCTAAGCCGATGTTTGGATGTAAAAGTCGGATTGGCATGTCTAATACTGAGCTGACTTCACGAGCTACAGAGAAAATGACAACATCCCGCATAGCTTGGACTTGAGTGAGACCATGTGACCTATCGTCTCTGAGCCGACTATTATGTAGTCTTTCAGCCACAACTCTTATGTTGCATTGGCTGAATGAAACGTGGCCAGGGATCGACAAAAAAATTTCTTCACCGGCCAAGGGCACAGGCTTGGTCTGCAGCTTGAGAATGGTCTCTCATTGGATATCTTTTGACCTCAAATGCCTCATCTTAGCAAATTTTGAAGTGAGGCGGAGCAAGTCTTGTCAGTCTGGGCATCTACCAACAGTGAACTTTTGTGTGATTTTCTCATGAGAAGAACTTTTGAGTACAGTTTCTTGACTGGGCCGCGCGGCATGCAACTGACAACTGCCAAGATATGCAGAAGCTCAGATCATTCAGGATTTGAACATGGTGGCGATGCAAACCAGCAACGGCAGATTAGGCTCTCCCTTGTCGAATCCCGCGTGACGATCAGACCAACAGCCGTGCAGTGCGAGTGGAATATGTGAGCAGCTGAGATGGGCACTGAGTTAATGTGAGACACGCCTCGCCGTCATAATTGGTGCCGCCCTGAAATTGCTAGACATGGAGGCCCACACGCTTATGCACATGATCAGGAGAACAGAGCACTTTTTCAGCTTCTCGACGATTCGTATAGGTACAATTTCTCTCCTGTGGCTTACAGCGAGTGCCGGGATGTAACCTAGGGGCTTTTCAATCTCTTGGGAGATAATCCTATCAAACATTCATCCGCAAATAGTCAGCTTACACTGCCCAATCGGGCCAAACGTACCGCCTTGCTAGTCGGCACCCGCGCTCCGCAGGTGGTAATTCGGTACTCCCCATCTTCCGCCCAAAGACGGAATTGCCCATTCTTGAGCTTTTATTCATCGATGGCCAGGAATCAGCTCGTATCGCGGGCTGATGTGATGATATGCAGGGAGTGGAGATAATCTTAGTTGTGGCGGGCCGTTTGCGGGAGTAAATCGGCCGTCCTCACAACGGCTCAAGAGGAGGAATGTGATTTTTGACACGGTCACCCTGCGAGCTTGGACGACGTAGGTTTTGTTATATAAGGACGTGTTGGCCGTCTGCAGATCCATTCTTTGCACACAGAGTTCCACACAGTTCAGCACCAACAGATCACACACTTGAATCACATCACTCACATCAACTCGACTCTTCAAAATGAAGTTCTCCATCTCTCTCGTCGCTCTCTTTGCCACTGGCATCCTGGCCAGCCCAGCCCCCAAGGCTCAGAAGTGCCCCGTAAGTCTTTCTTCTCTATCATGTTTATCTGAGACCTCGATCTAATGTTTCTCCAAGGCTGATCGTGTGTGGTCCGACTGCGGCTCCGCATGCCCCGAGACCTGTACCTCGTCCCCTGACCGCGTCTGCATCACCCTCTGCGTCCCCGGATGCTTCTGCAAGAAGGGCCTTGTTCTGAACCAGGTGAGTGATTCTGCTGCATTTAAGTGACAACTGCTGACATTGTCAAAGGCCGGAACTTGTGTTCCCCGCTCCAAGTGCTGATTTTATTGAGTTGGATTACTTTCGCTTCTACCTGTACATGTTTAGTCCGACTTTTTTGATATGGACGTCTACATACGCTTCAATTCTAGTTGCTTACCACTGCGTTGTCATCTCCTTCCTTCTCTCCGCATTGTTTTTTGTATGCACCGTGTGATCTCACCATGACCTCATCACTTTATCGACGAGACAAAAAGATAATCTTGTGAAGGTAAACGCTATTTGTGTGAAATAACCGAACGTTTTGCCAAAAGAAGCTCCTGGTCAGCAAGAAATAGACGGAACATGTTCCTCAGGGTGGGACGAGATGTTCACTGCTATTCGAGCGTTATAGTAGCTATGCTAGTGATTGAACTCCCGTCGGTCTTTTACATCGTAAGGCATGCATCATAATCCATCTAGTAATCTTCTATAATCATAACATCATTTTATTGAACTCTTTTGGCTTGTTGAAGTGGGCTGGTTTCTGGCGGCGGATCAATATAGTAGCTGTAGCTCGCGACCTACAGGGCCCGAGGCCGCAGGCGCTAATTAATGCTTTATAGGAGAATGGATGAGTGCAGTGCCATTCATCGAAATAATTGGCATGCGAGTGGGCTTAACTAATATTCCTGTGAGGTCAGCCCCAAGCAACTCTTGCAGGCTGCTCTGAGTGGTGAGCCTACATGTTGGTCCAGGGCGACGACAGCCAGCTAGTGGCACTTCCTGGCAAGCATCTTATGGAATTCAATGTCCATGGAAGCCATTAGCTGAACCTATCTGGCTTGATTACTTCACGGAACTAGTTTTCTGGTCTTTTGATGCTGATTCTGGTCCCTCCTTTGGCTTGGTGCCTCAAGTGACGCAGGTCGAGTTGCGGGTCCGGGACATTTCATCTGACCAATAGGGGTGAATTTTCGGTATCCGAATGGCTTCACCTCCGGTGTCATAGACCTAACCAACAAGAGATCTCCAGGGGCACTATATAGACCGTCTGTAGCACTTTCACAAGCAATTACCTCTTCATGGAGTCGTATTCTCACTGCAACCTTCGTTCACAAAGACCCCCAACACCACATTCAGCTCCAAATATGTCCCAACCAAGTGTCCTGTCAAAGCCTCAAGTGGCTCAGTCATCGCCTACTCCTTCTTATCCGACTGGCTTTACCTTTGGCATGACACTATTTGCTTTATTCATCTCTCTCTTTTGTGTTGCACTAGACGGCACCATAATTGCCACGGCCATTCCGCGAATCACTGATCAGTTCCACGCACTCCAAGATGTGGGTTGGTACGGGTCGTCATATCTTCTTACCAAATGTGGTATGTAACCCTCTATCGGACTTGTTGAAGTACAGCTAACGATTGGAAGCGTTTCAACTGCCTTTTGGGAAATTCTTCCGTTTATTCAGTCTCAAATGGACATTCCTCGTTGCCTTGTTCATCTTTGAGATTGGCTCGGTCGTCTGCGCAGCTGCTCAATCTTCAGAAATGCTCATAGTGGGGGTGAGTTTTTTTTCGAGCCCAGTTTGCTGTTAGAAAGGCCCTTCTTGCTGACACCTCAATCTGTAGCGCACAATTGCTGGCATTGGCTGTGCTGGCATCTCCAGCGGTGGCCTTATCATCATCGCCAATATCACACCCATGGAGAAGCGAGCCACGTACCAAAGTCTCTACGGTGGGATATTTGGTATTTCTTCTGTTGTTGGACCACTAGTAGGCGGGGCATTTACTGACAAGGTATCCTGGCGGTGGTGCTTCTACATCAACCTCCCTCTTGGCGCCGTCTCGGCCGCCTTCATCATCTTTTCGCTGCGCTTGCCATCAAAGCCCAATCCCTTCAAGGAACAAGGAGCTTTGGGACTCTTGTGGAATCTCGACCCGATAGGATTCGTCCTGTTTGTGCCTAGCATCATTTGTCTTTTGTTCACTCTCCAGGTATGCATGGTTCTCTTTGTTCGCAATCGGACTGGCTGCTAACATGGGTTAGTGGGGAGGCACAACTTACACCTGGAAGAGTGGTCAGATAATTGCCCTGTTTGTAGTTTTCTGTACCACGCTCATTGCGTTTGTCTGCAGCCAGATCTGGCTGGGTGAGGCGGGGACTGGTAAGACTCCTAGAGCTTCCAAGTAGACAGTTGGCTAACAGACAACAATAGTTCCACCTCGTATCGCCAAACAACGGACAATCTTTGCCTCGAGCTTGTTCACATTTTGTCTCGCGGGTACCTTTTTCCTCCTCAGCTACTTCATACCCATCTACTTTCAGGCTGTCAGAGGGGCAACCGCCCTCAAGTCTGGTATCGATACCATTCCTCTTATTCTCCCTAACGTCCTCGGTATTCTCTTTGCGGGCTTTGGAACAAGCAAGATCGGATACTACGTCCCCTTCATCTACCTCGCGGTAATCATTGCCCCCATCGGCGCCGGTCTCTTGACAACTCTTGGACCTAACACCAGTGTGGGCAAGTGGATTGGCTACCAAATCCTCTTTGGCTTCGGATCTGGCTGTGGCTTTCAACTTCCCCAAGTTGCAGCGCAGATCGTGTTGCCTCCTCCTGACATTCCTATGGGGATCTCGGTGTCGATGCTTTTTCAAGGTCTGGGTGGTGCTGTCTTGATCAGTGCCGCCAACAATGTGCTCAATGAAAAGCTGCTGCAGTACATCAACGACCTTGGAATCTCTGGTGTGAATGGCATGGACGTCATAAACGCTGGTGCTACGGGCTTCCGCAATGCCGTACCCGCTGAGCACGTTGGCCAAGTCGTTGACGCTTATAATCAGGCTCTCCGCAAGACCTTTCAGATTGCCCTGATCATGGCGTGCCTCAGTGCTCTTCCCGCTGCGATGTTGGAGTGGAAGAGTGTTAAGAAGAGTAGCTCCGGCTCGGCGGAGACTAAACCCAAGGCGAATTCTGCTTCACCCTCAACCAGCGATATTGAGAAAGCCACCTCTTAGTGGTGAAGTCGATTATTCAGACACTGGCCGTTTTGATGTTGGTCATCACGATAATCGGGATACCTATGGAACCTCGGCAAGATAGACGGGACAGAAACTTAACTTGTATGAATAGATGTCGGATGTATTGTCTAATAACTTGACTATCTCATTGTACTGTGATTAATGTTGCACTTTAACCTGTGGCCATAACTAAGAAATTGTCGGTGAACCTTGTTTGAGATCAGAGTCTGGCTAAGACACCGATGCATATACGTGCCGTTGAACGCGAATTCTCATTGCAAATGAATGAAGCAAAGTAACCATGGTTCTGATCCTGTCATCCATGCCGAACTCAAACAAGGGCTGTTCTTCTATCCGACCGTGCCGGAACTCGACCTTGCCTTGGTCACTATGCCCCCATATTCTGTCTGAAGCCAGGCGCCAAGGCTGGCCACCAGACTTGCGTCTGCCAAGTTTGTCCCCAGTTCCTCAGCAGCAGGGCAAGATTCCCCTGGATTGTGTGCTTCTGTTCCAAGAGAAAGGAATGTGTCGATCAAGCTGCCCACTCTCTTCAGCTCGCTGAGAATGAGAGTGTTTCTCAGGGCTGTCTGTAGGCCATGATCGTGACTTTGAAAGGTCCCCACAGTGACAGGTGCTGGAAGTACCGATAGTCCAACATTGCCACTAGTATCTCCCACATCAAGCCTACTGGGAGACTGACTGCTCGATGGCGACGGCGCTGACTCCTGTACCGACGGTGTGGGCGGGCATGGCACCCCTGCGACACTAGTGTTCGAGACAGCTTGCTTGTACCATAGTAGTACACGAGATACGATAGAAGCATACAGCATGGCTGTGTGTGGTAGGCGTGCACAGGGGCACTCGAGCAGCACCCCCAGACGCCCTACAACGTCGCGGTTGCGCGTCAAAACCGAACCGAGGTCCAAGGTGCGGGCTGGCACTCCATCCGAAACGGGAGCGGAAGGGTTAGCGCAGTACAGTCGACGCATGATATCTTTGGACTCCTGGGTACAACATTGCCGTGTCGCTGCAGTGGGTGGCGTCGTTGTTGCTGGGCTATCGAGACTGCCCAGCGAAAACCAGGGCTGAAAGACATCATGGGAGGTAGAAAAGGGATCATCAATGGGCACACTGGCCTCAGCTAGACCAAGCATCATGTCGAGATCGCCTTGTCCGCTGCAGGCGAGGTTCATGTCCGGAATCTCCGGCACCACAGGGCTTGACTGAACCCGAGGAGGGCTGGTAAGCCTTCGTCGTGGAGGCTTGCCAGCTTTCCGAGAGACTCCATACACACAGCCCAGGCCTTGGGTAATGCAACGAGAACAGGAAGGGCGGCCACGGTCACACTTGATCTGGAATATTCGAGGTTAGTCAGCCACTCTGCACGACTGGGAGAAACGTGGCGCACCTTTGCCTGTCCACAAGCATCACAGCTGGACCGAAGTTTGGACTGCAACCGTGGGACTCGAGTTTGAGGCTCATGCTGAATCACGGACATCTTTGGAATACGATGAGTCTTGATTCAGTCTTGGATGATGGTGTTAACGTTGAAATTTGTGAGCTGGCAGATGAGATTTGACTCATTTGAGTGCCGCTTATCCGAAGGATGCCAACCAACAGACCGGCTTACCCATGTTGGCATTGCGGGGCTAAAGGTCTGCTGAAGAGGCTCTTTTTTAATCTAGGACATAGGAAAATGCCTTGGATAATTAGTTCGAGTTGACTAAGGCTCCGAAAGAAGACATCGGAGATAGAGTGCGGTTCGTAAGAATGTCTTGGGCATATTCAGATGTGCTTTTTCCATCACGCAACGGGGAAATACTCAATAGAAAATAGGTTAAAAGAGGGTTTAGGTCGTGATATGTTGAAAAGAGCTTGAGGGAAATGAGGATCTACTCTCTCGATCCTTGATTACCTCGTCCTCCTTCAGGGACTCCAGACCACCAGCTTCGAGCCTACATGTTAAGGTGCCTTCTTTGACATTTATGCGTGTGACGAGTTATGGCGTAAAACTTCTGCGTCTAGAGTCTCTGGCTTTTCAATAAGACAGCATTCTTTGAAAGTTGTCTCAGAGTCTGAAAACCCATCCCAGAGAGCAATCGGGCTCCTACAGTGTTCATGCTCTAACCCATAGTAGGACGTGCTCAAGAGGGTGGCAATAATACTGGAGAGTACAAGCACATAAGTCCGAATACAGTCTCGGATGTAAGGTAACGGAACAGGTGCAAAACATGCCTTGAACTCAACTCTGCAGGCCCTGGCAGAGCTTCATCGCCGATTGATGGCTATGCACTCAGTGGGATAAATGTCCGTACGACTAGGAGCCCTTCCATGAGTTTGTGAGTCATTTCGCAAGGACATGACCATGAGAAGAAGCTTGGACTTGCTTCCTTTCAGTTTTCGTCTCCGGGAGCCGGGTGCTGTCTTCTGGGTTGTTTCATCCCCCAATACTGTTCCGCCAGATTCCTAACTCTTTCACATTTTGTGTTGTAGTCTGAGGTTTTATCACATCATGACAGCGCCAACAAAACCTGCAATGTTACAGTGTTCTATCGCCTGCTAGATAGGGAGTCCTGGCTAGGATTTATCACCTTCTTCATGGGGCAAACTCCATGCCAATCATGCCCTTATCGACCGACTACACCCGAGTCAGGATATAGTCATAAAATGCCGCAAAAAGGTGACAGAATGATGACTTTTTAAGATAGGTTCCCTGCTCCAAAACAGAGTGAGGCTGGGTGGGCCGTGATATACATGGCCGGAGCTGTCTCCGTGCTCCACCCTAGCGTGACCGGCATTTGACGCCGAGAAACCGATCCCGGGAGATTCACGTCATTTTATGCCATGGAATTAATGGAAGCTCAAGGATCTGGCCTATCATTTCTCTTGCATTTGACACTTCGGTCTTTGCACCTCCGCGAGTTGCCCGGGTATGGCAGGGTAACGTGGCATGGAGTTCGGGATTCTGCAAGGGGGTCTGCTGACGGCACATCTTGACGGAAGAGAGAAGGTTCTATGCATTCTAGAAGTGCCAAGTCGGTGATTTCGGCAAGGATGTTGGATAAACACTTCCTCTCTACTCGAGTGGTCATCACAATTAGAAAGAAACTCTATCGCCGTCTGGCTGCAGAAGTTAAGGGGCAACAGCCCAACCACACGTACCGCGCCCCAACGTCCAAATTGGCCTTCACCGACCAAACCTCCTCCTTGAAACGGGAAACTCATTCGATCAAATAACACAATGGGTCCTCCCGGGGAGATCGTAGTCCCGGGGATCGTTATCCCCGTTCCCCTGACCCAGTCCGGTCCCGCACATCACACTTCCGCAGGCTCCGCAACTCTCAACAACTCATGCACGCCTCAACCTTGTTCTACCTCTACAGCGTGGGGCGACGGAACCTCCATGACGGTGTCTCCATGGGGCCATGATACACTTACAAGCTCGGTTGACTAATGGAAATTCCATTCTTTTAAAGGAGTGGCTTTCCCCTGAGTCACCAGACCCTTCTTTCCCCAGATTCTCTAGCCTCCACAAACTCGCTGTGCCTCATTTTGCTCCATCTTCCCCAGATTCCCCAGATTTTTACCCTGTCCGTTTGCAACCTCAAAATGAAGTTTGACAAGAAGGAGAGTCCTCAAGACCTCGAGCCGTCTGGAGTGATTCAAAGAAGTCCCTCTCAGTGCTCCGAGGATGGCGAATCGTCACCACACGTTGAAGACGCCGTCTTTGGTGAGGTTTCAGAGGGTGGCCCCAACTACCGAAATGTCAGTCAGTCAGGATAGAGTCCTACAAATGGTAGACGCTAAATATTTGACCCACACAGGTCGGATGGATCGCGACTGTTGCTCTGATGACCAAGACTCAGGTCGGTCTCGGAGTTCTCTCTATCCCTCAAACCTTTGATGCTCTCGGTCTTATCCCAGGTGTCATCTGCCTTCTTGCCGTCGCAGTTATCACCACTTGGTCCGATTACATGATTGGCGTTTTTAAGCGTCGTCATCCCCAGGTATACGGCCTCGATGATGCCGGTCAACTCATGTTTGGGCGCCCCGGACGCGAATTTCTGGCCGCCGTCTTCCTGTTATGTGAGTGACAAGTCTCAACAGGTAGGACCAGTCAGTTCCCGACTGTTGCTAATGCTCTTTAGATTGGATTTTCGTGGCCGGTTCCGCAATGTTAAGCATCTCAATTGGCTTAAACTCAGTATCAACTCACGCAGCTTGTACTGCTGTTTTTGTCGCTGTTGCTGCGGTTCTTGGTTTCCTTTTCGCCAGTATTCGTACCCTCGGTCGGATTGGTTGGATTGCATGGATTGGCTTGGTCTGCATTATGACAGCTAGTAGGTTGATACCCCCTTGGGAGACCCTTCATAACTGATTCACTGTTCTAGTTTTCTGTGTAACCGTTGCCGTTGGTCTTCAAGATCGTCCTGCCGACGCCCCTTCGCCCAGTAAAGGCCACTGGGAATCAAACTACAGACTCACCAATTCCCCGTCATTTGTGGACGGAATCTCGGCCATTTCTTCCCATATCTTTGCATTCTCAGGGACGCCAGCCTTCTTCCAAATTGCGGCCGAAATGCGAGAGCCTCGCCACTACACCCGTTCACTCCTAACTTGTCAGTCTATCGTAACCATTACCTATACCACCATTGGTATCGTGGTCTACTATTATTGCGGCTCTTACGTTGCGTCGCCTGCGCTAGGCTCGGCCGGAGTTCTGATGAAGAAGGTCTGCTACGGATTCGCCCTCCCCGGATTGATTGTTACCGCCATGCTTATGATACATGTGAGTCACGATGGGTTTTCCATGTCTGGATCCTAATTAATCTTTACATAGATCCCGGCCAAGTATCTCTTCATCCGACTTCTCCGTGGCACGAAGCACCTTAACTCTAACAGTGCGGTACATTGGGGCACCTGGTTGGCTTGCACTGGAGGCGTCACCATTATTGCGTACATCATCGCGAGCAGTATCCCCGTCTTTGGCGGGCTTGTTTCACTAATTGGTGCTTTGCTTGGCACTTTTATGTGTTTCCAGCCCTACGGCTGTATGTGGCTTTACGATAACTGGACTGACGGCAAGAAGACCAAGTCGCTTAAATGGTGCCTGATGGTCGCCTGGAGCGTCTTTGTTATTGTCGCAGGCACCTTCATGGTGGTTGCCGGCACGTACGGGTCGGTGGTTGGTATTATGGACAGCTTGAAAAAGGCCGGGGAAACAGGGCCCTGGACTTGTGCAGACAACTCTAAGACGGCCGGTGGCCATTGATTCCACATGCATGGTAGCGAGGAGTGAAAACGTGTATGATTGATAATCTAAGAAATAGCGAGCATCTATAAAAAGAGATGAGTATAAGCGGTGAATGATTAAGCAGCCTGTGCATGTCCTAGAACATGATGAAGACATGGAGGACTAATTCCTGTTCACTGTTAAGAGAGACTGGGACTGTTTAGCATAAACTGACTTGTCTCCTTTCGTCTCTTACCGCATGCATATGCAACACCACCAGCTCGGGGATCAGATAAAGTCCGGCATGGAATCACTTACCAACACAGTTGAAGGAGTATTAGCTAAGCGGCAATCATCAGGGTCAAAATGTTGTAAGTGGTCAGAGCGCATACCATGAAGCTATCCGCAGTGCGACCGATTTCTTTCGGCGCTGTCAGATCAGCCCTAAACCATACAACCTTCTAGTTCCGGAGAAGAAGGGACTTTGGCCTCCATGTCTGCCAAGCGGCAATTGTCTGTATCTTGACGAATAGGAAAGTCCGCGGAAAGCAGGATCAAGACTCCAACTCCGTCCGCGGTCAGCTGGTCCATGGACATTCAGCCCTACCCGCGCAGAACCTGTTGTCAAGTTTAATCCACTTGCTGATTGGCGTTGTCGGACTTCTTAACCAGGGTTTCCTGGCCGCTTACGAGTCTACTATTCCATATGAGGCTTCATGTCCGCGCTGATATGCATCTCGCTTGCCAGGTTCGGAGTAGTGCTGACTGCGTCAGTCGTCGGCTAAAGCCAAGGTCGTCTTGACCAACGCTACTCCGCAGTAGACATATATCTTAACATGAAGTCTTTGTGAACATTAGAATCAATTCAACAAATTCTAGACATTCGAAAAAATGGCCGACAAGCAGCAGCACTCTTTGACCAGTTTGGCTGAGACCATCTCTCAAACTGCGAATGCCCTTGCGGCAACGCTTGAGAAAGGTGGACATGCCGCTCCCTCATTTGCTCTGGATGGCCTTGTAGACTATCCAAAGTCCCCAGATGTCATGGGCCTTCGTATGGTGTTGCTTGATGCCATTAATGACATTCACCGTCTCACCCTGGGCCCAACTGACGTCTCTTTCATGACTCCTCTCTTCGTTCGTCCACCTCTCAGTATCGAAATACCCGTGACTAACCTGAGCAGATGAACTACGATTCAGCCACTATGGACATCCTCAACGAGTTTGATTTTTGGAACGCTGTGCCATTGGATGGATCAGCAACACATGCAGAGATCGCCGCCAAGGTTGATCTCCCAGAGACTCTTGTCCGTCGTGTTCTCAAGTACGCCATTTCTATCCGGTTCTTTGCCGTGGACCCCAACGATTCCGCCAAGATCGTGCACACATCTATCTCTGCTCTTCCTGCCAAGAAGCCCCTAATGAAGTCTTGGCTTCGACACAACTTCCACGAGGCTAGACCCGGTACTGTCCACATGCCTGAAGCATTCCGAAAGTACGGCTCTGGAAAGGATACGTGGAGCGAGGAGCCTTTGGAGAGCAGCTTCGCTGTTGCCAACGTTGACAGGCTGGACAAGCCCGAGTCGTTCTGGGATTACGTTAATCGTGATGTCGAGGGCAAACCCAAGGGATGGCGTGCTACCAAGTTTGCTGAGAGTATGCAAGCGGCTGCTGCTGCATCTTCTATCGTGATTGAGGATCTCTTGAGCACGGGTTATGACTGGGCCCAACTCGGTGAAGCTACTGTTGTTGATGTGAGTCCTACCCCTCACTCCTATGCCTCATAGGCTTTACTAACAGGTCTCAGATCGGTGGTTCCAGTGGTCATGATGCCAGCCACCTGGCAAAGACTTTCCCAGACTTGAAGTTCGTTGTTCAAGACCTTCCCGAAGTCAAGGCTGCTTTCGATGAGCGACTGCCAGAGGAACTAAAGTCCCGTGTCACCTTTGAAGCGCGTGACTTCTTCACTCCTCAAAACACAAAGGGTCAAGTGTACATGCTCAAGATGATTCTGCACGACTGGCCCGACAAGTACGCTGCCAAGGTCCTCGAACCCCTTGTCCCACACCTGGAATCTGGCTCTCGTGTTGTTCTGGTCGAAGTAGTGGCTCCACCAGACACTGGTGCACTTCCATTCATGACTCTAGGCCGCATGATGAGTGCAGCCGACCTTCAGATGCTGAATGCTTTCAACTCGTTGGAGCGTAGCCTGGAGGACTGGAAGGGTCTGCTGGCCAAGGTTGACAAGAGGCTGGAGATTACTTCTGTTTCTAATGTGCCTGGGGCACTGCACCAGTTTATTGAGATCAAGCTTCAGAACTAGTGGGAGGATGAGTTTGAGCGTCAAGGGGCAGTTAATGGACAAGCTTTGTTTTTACGCACATAAGTAAATATCGCATCATAATCTCCGATTCAATTCCTCACATTGGGCTGTTTGCTCTCCTCTCACCACCATTTTCTGCTTGATTTCAAGGCTTCATGATCTTTCATCCCACGCCGAAGCAGAATGTGTGACATCATGTCTAGCAAATTTGACAATTCAGCTCTTAGTCTACCAGCATAAGAGCGAATGGGACCATGGATATTGCTACTCAGATTTGGATTTATCATTCAATATTCGCGGCTATTGTTAAGATATACCATACTTGGTGTATTCCGTTCGGCCATCGTCGTTGGTCACTCTCTTGGTTGTCTTGTCGCGTCACTTCTTTCCGTGCGCTCGCCTGAGCTAGTGAAGGCACTCGTCCTCATCAGTCCCATGTACTATAGTTCAGTTGCAAGATACTCGGAGTTCTGTGAAACGATGGAGGGTGGAAAAGCGCGTGAAATGTTGGAGCCTGTCCTTTCATCCACTGTTGGACCAGAGTGGCTAAAAACTTGGCACCGGATGAGACTCATCGGAGCACTGAATGGGTTGTGTATCAGACAGGATACTAGAATTCACTGGAGCCAACATATTACACATAGGAGACGGGTAGAGCCTTTTGGCTAACGAGAACAATGGCTCCACTTTTATTAGTCTTCCCAGACGATACCAACTTGGCCAAGGAAAGGGAGCTAGGTGTTAAGGACAGAGATAGGCTTGAGCTGTTAGCTGCTGGGCATTGGCTCTTTATGTAAGAACCTGATCGCTTTAATGCGACTGACAAAGTGGTTGTCTACCATCTGAACATTGATAGCTTTGTTCGAAATCCTAGAAACGACCACATAATTCATTATCAGGATCACCGCCTTGGCATTTGGGTCTTGTTACTATGACTGATGGACCAATCTAGCTGATATTTAACAGGAAAAATTCACTTTTACTTGTTGGAAATACACTTGGTAAACAGTTGCGTTTTTTCTTCTTCTTTTCTAACTCTAGCACATGCTGGGTCTCTTAATACTCTCGCCGCTCTTCGACACAACTGTCAGTAAATATCCCCATGTCGTCACGGATGAAACAGGTGTAGTTAGGTCATGTTGCCCACCAAGCGGGCAGGCCATTCAGACCACTGGTTCTCCCTTCGACGGTAGGGCTGCACACAACTGGCAGTTCATCCTCTGTCCCTGGCCTCCTTCGACAAACCTCAATTTTCTATGAGGAAGCTAGCAAGAGACCGTCCCACGATCACCAGGAAGTAGATTTGAAGAAATAACATCATAGGCCTCGCGACGGAAAGTATCATCTCGATCACGAAAACGAAGATGAAGCACCAGACCGTGACGAGAGCATCCTCGAGCGAGCATGGTTCTAGGCGGCGTTCGTTGGCCATGGCTTTTGCTGGATGTTTATGGTGTTCAAGATAGTAGTAGTTGAAACTCGGATTGAATGTGGAATGAAGGTTGTAGTGGTTTTTGAATAGGGGTTAAATCAGACGGGAACAGTTGCGTGTTGGTGTTCTGGATACGACCACATATAGTCGGTGAGATATGAAATATAACAGCCATTCGTGTCTATTCTTGTCCATTTAATCCAACATACAAAATAAAATCATTTACTGGCTTTGTTCTTCAGCCCTTTGTGGAAAGGGGCTTTGTGAGCCAGACAATCAAGGAGTACCCGAACCAGCCGCATCGCGTGTATAGTGCATTTACGCATCGGTAATTAAGCTGAAAGAAACAAAGAATGATGGCCACGGAAAACCCCGCAAATTTCTTAGGCCAAGCCTCGTTTGGTTTCTCTTTATGTCGCCATCAGAAGAGGCCACCGGCTAAAACGACAAAGAAAAGGGCTAAAAATATGACTAAATATATTTAGCAACTTAGCGGTTTTGTTAGGTAGTTTTCACATCTTTGTTAGGATGTAACCTTCACTAATATTCTAGCATTATGTGTCGCGAACCTCATCGTAGACTGATCGCAGTATAGCTAGAAGTTCAAATCGCCGGCTACTCCCACCCACACTTGAATCATCGGGGTACATTTTGGGGCATCTACTAAGTGGTTCCCGGCGGCTTCTGAGCAAGCTCGGGCTCTATGAGTCCCCATAAACGACATATATCTAATATATCACACTCCGCCACTTGGTCATCACTGGTGCAGGTACTTGGCAAGAGAGTCTATTATGAATATTTGGTTTTATTGCTTCCTCTACCGGGTACATGTTGATTATTTTACTGTCTCTTCAGTTCACCAAAATAATCCTTGGTGGCCAGTAATAACATGCGATTGACTCTTGTGTCTTTACGCAAAGAAATGGGCGGTGTTGGGATGTCTTCGCAGGGATGTCAGCCATTGCTCGATCAGCGTCTCCTGTGCAGGGAGCTCATATAGGACAATGTGTGCGATTGCCACTGAAAGCACGAACACATGCACAATGAAACTTATGTTCCTCCCAGCAGAGATGATCAGTTCCGCGACAGCGGTGGCGACCAAGAGGATGACGAAGCAGGCAATGACTACAGTGCCAAAATCAGGATCTTGTCCGTGGATTCGGTAGTACGAATCTCTGAACGTCGCCATTTTGCTCTTGTCAATGATTGTGGTAGGTAAAACTAGGCTCAAACTGTCAGTAGATGCGTTGGGTCTTTTGAATCAGTGTTGATGTGAAAAGCGAACTGTTGTGCAGTGAACTGTTGTGTCTTGGTGATGCCTAGCTACAGCCTTTTATAGACCATGGGGAGAGGCGAAAATGAATTTACATGCTAGTTTGTTCCATTTTGGACCGCCACGTCTTTCCTTTGTTCCCTAACCTCCCATTGTGAACAAAAAGAAATTCGGAAACAGGCTAGTTTGTGAACAATGTCACTCGTTGCCCCAACCCCTATTTGCCTTTGTTCAAATCAGCACAACACAACACAACACAGAGAAACAAAGCAACATTACCACAAGAAAGCCTATGAAACCTAGCTGAATAGGCCTCACTCGACTGACTTCCCATTCAGTCTGCCCTCGTACACGAACGTGTTCCCCTCCCATGTGTTTTATCTTGGGAACATATGGGTTAGCTTGTCTTGGATGATAACCCGAGTCCTCTTTTGATGGACGGCTTTTGATACACCTCGCCTCGATCAGGTCAAGACTAGACCAGTATTTGGCCACTATTGAAGACATATCGTTGGATTTGGATTTTATTTTAGTTTTCACCTCTAGACCCCTCCCTTACGCGCTGATGAGTATCGCATTCAGTCTGAGTTAAGCCCCTTGACGCTGATTACAGCAGATCAGTAAGCAGGTGCCACCAGCGTGTGCACAACATTACAAAGTGCGCTTAGGCTGACGATTCTCACATCCGATTTCATAACTAATGCGTCACGTTGGTTCAACTAGGTCGAGACTTTATGAGTGGTTCAATATTTGCTTTGGACCATTGAGATCCTATGCTACCAACGACACAATTCTACACTATGCTTAGAGATACTCCGCGATCAGTGGTTTTCCTAGACGATAGCAACTTACCTAAATAAAGAGATCTAGGTATGAGGGATGAAGTTGTCATAATTTGAACGCTCTGTATAGTCACTTAGACCCCAACATGAACACGAAAATACGAGCCTTTTAGTGCACTGAAGCGTGATCTTTTGTAGTGTATGGATAAACTTCCAACCCTCCAGTAGCAACAAGTCACCAGTGCAGTGATGCTTCACGTTGCCGAATAGTTTAATCAGCAGAGCGGGCATTTAATACAATCGCCTGGTTGCAAATTTGTACATAGACTTCAGGAACGGATGTGCGAGTGAACCAGTAATTTTATTTGTCATTCTAGAATAAGTTCATTCTCTCACAGTTTTCGCAGCCCACAAAGGGGAGTCGAGGGCTTATTGAAGAACCTCTGCCCCATTGAGCCTGGGATAGTTACAAAAGAAACTCGCGGCGTCGGCCATGTTGCTCAGTGAACGAGCGGGTCGTTTAGATCATGTTGATATGGCAAGGAACATCGTGGCAACTCGCAACTATTCTTCCATTAACCACATCTCTCTAAGCTGTCACCATAGAGATGAGATACGCTAGGATTGCGACTACCCACGTACGAAGCAAAGCCAACAACACTTCCCAGTACAGATAATTATTCATGGCGATTCTCGGCATTTCGACGATCAATCTCCTTGCTAATGTTGTTGAGGAATTCCATCAGCAAGGCGCAACAGCCAACCACGAAGGAAAACAGTAGTAGAGCACACAAGGTGGACCAAAACGTAATGGCAAAAAGACGGACGGCAAGCGCATCTGGGTCCATGGCGGGGGTCGAGTAAGAGTCTTGGTAAGCCATTTTCGATCGTGAGAAATGAGCTTAAGGCGAACTATTGCAGAAGAATGTAGTACTTTCTGAACCGGTCCTCAAGGCAATGTTGGGCTTGCTGGTATGAGGATCTGTTTTAGAGATTGAAGGGTGCATCATTTTATAATCAGGTTAAGAGGTAGGTAGTCCATGTCTATTTTCGGTTTGTATTGTTGTTCAGAGCCACTCCATGTTTATCCCCCTTTTCTGGTCTTCATAACGACAAATAGCCTGCTACAGAACAACACAGGTTGTCGCTTGGCACTGAATATCCATTTACTCAAGTCAACGCGGCATTAGGAAACAAAGAGTAATGGTCATCAGAAGAGCCCATGAACGCCGTACGGTCTCAAAGGGTTCAATTTCGGGAACATAGACACAGGCTTGGTTGTTATGGGAGTCCGTGTACCGTCTTGGCAATGCACCTCGCCTCCCTCCATCCCCAGAGTATTCACATCATGACCTGGCCAGTAATGGGTTAAGTGTCCCAGAGCTCCTCCTCTCCCTCTTAGAAAGCCTTGGAGAATGCCAATGTGCCGCCTAGGTTTCGATAGAAGGAAGTCTTCCCACACATCGACTTGACAATGAATTGCGCATATATGGACTATGTGAGCCAGAAAAGACATGTGTATTGACCGTTAAGATGCTGCTAACTACACAATGCTATGCTATGCTTGGAAATGATTTGGTCTAGACCTCCATCTGAGGTCCCTTGTACTCCCTCTTGGCCCAGACAAGGTAGTACACAATGCTGAGAAGGGTAACTCCACCAGTCATCAGCGACGAATAGTTCATGGAGGCGGCGTCGACGGGAGTCTGCGGGGGCCAGAAGCTGAAGAACCAGATGATGATCATGAAAAGGCATGCAAACGTGTTGTTGATGATGCCAAAGATGCCTGGGACGTGCCATGGACCCCAGGCCAGAGTCTGACCCTCACCAGCAGTGGTATCAGCCAGAGCGGGAAGGGCACTAGGGTCAGGCATCTTGTAGCCCGTGCCGCATCGACGGTAGAGCAGGAGAGATGCCGACATGAGGTAGGAAGAGTATAGGCCAGAGACGGCAACGGAGATGATGGCGTTGTAAACGACCGTGGAACCGATGTTGATGAGGCCGATGAGGCACGAGATGACACTGGTGATGGTGATGGCCCAGACAGGAACGTTGGTTCGGGGATCAACCTGGTATTGGTGAGCCTTGGGTATTTCAGATGAGATAAATGGAACTTACCTTGGAGATGGTGGACCAGAAAGGCACACCGCGGTCTCGAGCGAAGGCCCAGAACATACGAGAGGAGGCGGCGATGACACCAACAATAGCGGATAGAGTCATGACGATAATCAAGGACGTCATAACAGCGGTGCCAGTCTTGGAGCCTGTTGCCTGATAGAAGATCTCGATGTAAGGATATCCAGTCGGGGAGTTGATGGCCTTGTCGATGTCAGTAGCGCCGTACAGCATGGCAATAATCATGGCTAGACCCATGGCGCCGTTGATGCAGACACTAGTCATGATGGATCGGGGAACAGCCACGGAAGGGTTTCTGACTTCCTCACACATCTATTTACTTCAGTCAGTAACCATGAGTTTTCAGAGGTTGGCCAGCGCCAGCCATTAGTAGACTACTGGAACAGGAGTCCTTACGTGGAAAGAGCAGTCGACACCTAGAGAATGTTAGGAACTTGTGTGAGATGTGATTGGGAAGAGACCGAGGCTTACCAGCAAATGAAAAGACACAACCGAGCAGGCCGACAAACCATGACAGACCCTGGGTAGGCCACATGCCTTCATTTCGGAACTCGAGGAAGACACTCTTTGCATCACCGTGGGCACCGAAAGTGACCAGAGTAATGAGAACGGCAAAGAAGCCAATGATGTGCAGAATGAGAATCATTCCCTCCAGCTTGGGAAGCATGGAGCTGACGACAGTGTTGATGAAAACAGCAATCAAAACACACATCCAGAGCATCAGAGTTCCCTGCCATGTCTGAGCGTTGTAGGAGGGAGTCGTGAATGTCACGAGACCCTGGATCATAGTACCGGTAAGAAAGGCGGCGGCAGCAGAAGTTCCTTGCCAGCCAGCGATAGTCAACCAACCAGTGATATAACTCAAGAATTTCGAACACCATCGAGGGGCGAGCATGGCAACCCAATGGTACTGTCCACCCGACGTTGGTGCAATAGAGACGAGTTCACAGAGGGTTGAGAAGACGCTGATGTTGCCGATCCAGACGAAGATGAAGCCGTAGATGAGACCTCCAGCACCACCGTTTGACAGGCCGGGGGCAAAGTTCATGAGTGTACCTTCCCATGTCACAAGAATGGCGCAGCTGAAACCCAGAATGGTCAAGAAGCGGAAGTTACGCTGCAGAAAGAAAAGTCTTGTTTAGTATTCTCGTCCATACCAATGAGGATATAGGGTGTTGCAATATTCAAGCTTCTCGATTAAGAGAAGTGATGTGGTAAACAATAAGAGTGATTCAAGCTTACCTTGAGAACCGACTTCTTGCCCAGCCTGGCCAGTTGAGACCGATCAAAGGCGTCGGGGTCAACCTCCTCCGAGACATTTGTGAAGGTTTGCTCCGGCGACTTCTTTGGGCTCACGTCGTCGAGCTCTTGACTATCGCGTTTAAAAACCATCTTGACGAAAGAGAGTATTAACAATGTCTAACAAAGAAAGACCAAACAGCCGTGGTGAGCACCAAAAGACGGCGTGTGTGGTAAGAAAGGCAGGAGATTAGGGGATGGCTGATGCAAGATCTTGCAGCCAACAACTACACGGGGGTAATCTATTATGTAGGGAATACAGTTCGTCGGGCATGCAGAAAACGTGGCGAGTCATCCCCTGGCTCGGTTGCGCGTGTTCATGCAGCCGATGCAACGATGCAACAGTCCCGGTAGCAGAGGGTGATGAAACTCACTCTCGGCCAACTCTGCTTCTCGTCAGCTTCCTCTGCAGGATACGACAAAAACGGTTGGTCGTTGGCCGACTTGACCCCTGTGCTCACCCGAGAAATGTTAGGTCACCCGAAGGGAGAGATGTTGCCTCATCCACCAGGAGCCGATCCCTGCTGTATCGGTGCGACCCCCCCTCCCCTGCTGTGTTGTAGATATACCGTGCACTACGTCCATGCACAAACTCCAGGGATGTGCCTCGTTAGATCAAGACATCTGGAGATGTAATGCGACTTGTGGGCAGGCGAGAAATTACTGACAGATGTCGTATCGCTACTGGGCCCGCATATGATCACCGAGGTCCGTGACAAACCCCATGGATAATAGAATCGATCGGGGAATAGTAGCAGCGGTAGTGGGAACTCGAAGACGCTAGGTAGACGGGAAACCCCTGTCACCGGGAGTGACACCGTGTGGCCCTCGTACGATGGCAGCAGCAATATTCCTTGCCTGCATCAATTTTGACTTTTCCTGGGGAGGAGATTGTGTCCACATGGATCTAGTGATCCGCGCTGTCCGCGCAATTAATGCCCCCGTTTCTTTGCGGTCCATTCAGAGCGCCTGTTTTGCTCTTTGACACTGCGCTATTAAGTTTACGAGCCCAAGGAAGAAGCTGCAGTGCAAGTCTTGTCACGTACATGTCATGTCTGATTTGACACTTTTGGGTCTTATTGTCTGAGATGTGTCTTGAGAATTAAATGGGCTCCCCATACATAAGCTGTCGATTTGATATACATCAAATTTCGATCAAGCACCTGCGGTGCCACCATGTTCCCTGTGTACATCCACCTTCCAACTCTGCTCGACAAGCACCGTCTGGCTTGTCTGGCTATGGCGGTCCCACGACCCAGCGGGCTCAGAAGCTGCCGTGACAGTGGCCTTGTTTCCTCGGTCGCGAGACTTGCCCATATCCATCATTTCGTAATTCTGTCTCCGATAAGAAGCGTTTGAAGCCATGTCAGCGACCGACATTATTCCTCTGGCGGACTTGTCTCGCGGACGGCTCGTATGGGCCGAAGCCGAAGCGTAGCCACTTGGTCCACTTCGGCTTCTGCTGTTGCTTCCCTTGCTCGCTCCTCGAAGGTCTCCAGCGATCATCTGTCCCGATTCAAGACTGTCAAGGAATGGCTTGAGGTAAGGAATACACGTAGCCATGACGCTCAGGCACAGAATGACTTGGGTGATGATTGTGGGAGGCCACATGTCAAACATGGGATTGTTGGAATCGGCCGCGGCTTTGTAATAGTACATATGGCAGATAATGGGAGGAATGATACTTATGTCCTTTGTTAGTGTTTTGCCTTCGCCAAGAGTGAGGTTACTTACAATGTGCGGCACCCAAAGACGCCAATGACCAATGTTTTCTTGGCGACCGATGTCTTTAAGTGGATGAACATGTCGACGAGAATAGAAGTGATGGCAAGATCGGTAATGATGTTCAAAGCATCAACATAGACCCAAAAGGCGTACTATCGTAATCGTTAGATGCAGTCTCTTCCAGCTGGCTGTTTGTGGCATACCCGATTGAAGCATTGTCCTTTCACATAATCCCAAGGCTCTGGGATAGAGCATTGGAAAAATGAAGCTGCTATTGACGATAGTGCCCAGGCACCAATCATGCCTTCAGTGGCCCAGAGCAAGCCTCGACGCTTTCGAGGAGCCATGCCCCAGATGGTCCTTGTGGCCGAGATCTTTGCCAAGAGCAATGTGAGAATGAATAGTACGTCCGATGTGTATTGCGCCTATGATAGAAACAAGTCTTGTTAGCGCTTTGACTCTCGAGTCGGTGATGCTTCATAATTACTCCGTACCTTCAAGATTGACGAGACCTGATCGGCGGACAGGCCTTGCATCTTCCCCAGTCCGTTCGCACCCTGGATAATGACGGCGATCGACTGCGCAATAGCCATGATCTTCTGCAGTCAGCAAGCGACAACTAACACGAAAAACAAAAAAAGTGTAGAACCAACCGTCGAGGCGCCGACAAGTATGTCATCCAGTTTGAGATTACCCGCTGTGGCCATTCTAGTCACCAGGCGGGTAATGGCTGATAGAATCGAAATGACCATGAGTAGAGCCGTCACGGCTCGTATCAACGGCGCCTTGTTGAAAGGCGTCTCATGCTCGCGAGGCAGAATCATCGTGTGAGTGCGTACATCAACCTGCAGATTCGCAGCGTTGGCAGCGGAAATTTTTTGAAGTCACAGAATAACAACAACAACTGTTGGTCAATCATCTGCCAGCCACAGGAATATGTCTGCTGAAAAAGACGATCCGAGACCGAACCACCACTTCTCACAATCCAGACAACTGTGAAAACAACCCCAAGCACAGGGCACCCAGCACCGTGTGATAGCCAAGAAATGCCTCCTTTAACCTTGACACTGACAGACGCATGCTGCCCAATCGCAAAAAATAACCGTAACTAACGGCCCACCGCACATCCGGCTGAACTGAAGCGTCTCGGCTCAGGCGGGATCGACAGGCCCCCCGATCCGCCCGTGCTAGGGGCATCCCGGCAGATGGACCTTAATCCAGCTTCCAGACTGGTGATAGATCTCCCGCAGAGTCCACCGGGCGGTCCTTGCTGCTCCCCGGTTGCCGGGTTCAGGGTCTTAATGACAAGGGAGAGATACGTGATAATGTAACTCCCGCTGACCAGCGACGCGTCCTCGACCAACAGACATATGCATCTCTTTGCATGTGCCGTCAATGCGAGACGCGCTAAATCAAACGAAATGCCCCCCCGGGCCCTGGGTCTACCCATTCAGGCTTTTCGCTTTAGTTCCATGGCCAGTTTTGCTTTGCAAACCAAACTCAAACCTTCATTCATCAGCTTAGTCTGCGGCGCATGCACGCCACAGCTGTCACATCCCTTCATCACCCTCGTTTAACGTCGCGATTCTTCAACAGGAAGGTAGGAAGAGGTTCTACCGAAGCGAAGGATGAGGCTTGAAAAGATTCTCCCCGACGCGCTTAGAAAGAGTCATATGTGACGTGGCTCGGCACCTTAGAAGGATCCGCTATTGTTGGTAGTGTCTCTCCAAGTATGCGTCAGTTCGCCGAACTCGGCCAAACCAATCCCCCCTTTTAAACGACCTTGACTCTGTCACATCACCGTCAGAGCAACACTCCTTCAACTGTGGACAGTGCAGTCAGTCTACCGACATGGCGTCCAACGCATTGATGTTAGAGAAGGCAACTCTGGAAGACGTTCCTGCGCTTACTGAGTTATGGTACGCCGGGTTCACTGACCCCGGGGTGCGGCACTTGTGGCCCGATACTCCAGGTGTACGCAAGTGGTGGGATGAGGCCAACCGTGAGGATCTTGCCAATAAGACCTACCAGCACTATATCAAAGTTATCGACCCCAGTTCGAAGGATCACCAGGGTCGGCCGCGGATAGCAGCTTTTGCGAAATGGGATACGGCTACTCAGGAGGAGCGAGGACCTCGATATCCTGCTTGGAATCCAGACATGCCTCTCCAAGCGATTGAGGAATTTATTCAAAGCCTGGAGAACTCAAGACAGGAGGTGATGGCGGGAAAGGCCAAGCATTACTGTAGGAGCTTTCTTCTTTCCTTGAGGGAGGCTATGCTGACTGTTTTTAGATCTTGATACCCTCGTCACACATCCCGAGTATCAAAGACGAGGTGCCGGTTCAATGCTGATGAAATGGGGTTGCGACCTTGCAGACGAAAATGGTGCCGAGCTCTACGTAGATGCAAGCATGGACGGCTCATTCCTTTACCGGAAGTTTGGTTTCATCGAACAGACCCTTGAGGGTGAACCTGCAGCTGGAATCATCCCAATGGCTCGGGCCCTTAGAGAGAAGAGCCGAAGTGGTGGGCGCATTGACCGGGTGCTCGCGTGAGGAGGGAGGCAGTGAGAAAACATTCATCAGGAAGTGAGATTAATCACCAATATGTGAACATAAAAGAGACGTGTGGGTTTCTAGATGACCTACCTAATTCAGCATAGTGCTAGAAATGTGAGGCCATGCTTCTTGACTGATGACAGGTGTTCTAGATCTGTTCTGGTAGTCCATTAGAAGGATGTAGGGTACGGGAAATTAATAACAGAAATGTCATTACCCATGTCATTTTAATTAACTCCTCTTTTTTATTATTTGTGGATGAAGTTCCGGTCTTTACTTTTACGTCTTTATTATATAATTAACTTTGCTAGGGCATTTCTTTCACACATTACAGCAGGACAGGGTTTGAAACACACTTCCAAAGTCATGTCCTTTCAAAATTGATCGAATCGTGATGGATACCATCAATCAAGCAGCCCCCCTCAACACCACCGCTTTGACTTTCAGCTACCTCTTTACCTAAAACCGTGTGGTTTAAATGATACTTTCTTGACATGTGAATTATTATAGTAATCTCGTTTCAATGAGGAGTACGTAATTGCAAGGCTTAAACACCCACAATCAACTTCAAATCCTCATTCCCAAATGGTGATTTCATCATTGATTCCAGCCCCACGAACCATTGGCAGAATTTTCTCGATGGATTCCTTACCCATTGGCTGGTCGACGAGGATGAATGGATGCTCTTGAGCACCTTGCACACCATTCTTGGCCTGCTCGCGCACCCACTAGAGAGAAGGTTAATCTCCATCTTCACATGCTTTTCAGCTGACTTCTACTTACCGGGATACCAAACGAGGTAAACATTATGTGGTCTGGGCGAACCCAGTCTTTTTCCAGAATGGAGCGATCCAATGCCCCAGTCCAGAGCATCACCACATGAGGCCAGTTGAGTTCAGCCGGGAGGCTGGTAGGGTCGACTTCATATCCAATGGGCGAACCGCAGACTCCGCAAAAATACCGCCATCGGCTCGGCGAAGATTCGTAACGTTTCAGAGGTGACGTTTCATCAGCCGAAAATTTGGAGCGCATCGAAGCCCAAGATGTCCAGGTTCGCTCATCGTCAGAAACAGGAGCAGCCGGGCTGCCATCCGAACCAGTTTTAGGACCCAAGACGGAGACACTAACGGTTGGCGCATGAGTAGACATTCCAGAGACACCTATCTGAGCTGTTGCAGCACGGCATCCGTTGCAGTGACAGAGCACAGACATGGGAAATCGAGGCTGAACTGAATCAGGAAGTTCGAGACCTGGAGTCTTGTATGGACTGAGAGGACGGTCCTCAAAGGGAGGCACAGAGACCTTGAATCTCACTGCCTTGCATCTGCACCCCCCTTTGAGTTCAAATGCGTGATCAGGAAAAGGCATAATTGAAGGTATTCTTAGGTAGTTAAGGACGGCCTTGGCGTTTGAGTGCGGGACAACAGATATAACAAACCATACTGTCAATTTATAGCCCAGGATCGCCCTACCCGACGTTTCCGAGCTGGATTCCTTTTGCTGATAAATTTCGGATGTCGCACCCAGGGTATCAGGTTTCTCCTCCTTTCGGCATGCTATCATCTGATATGCACAATCTGACAGCGCGGGCGCCAATCATGAATGAAGCCCAGAGTTGTAGAACGGCCATAACACCAAACTCGTCCATTGATTACGCCTTACAAATGCTAAAATACAGAAGCGACGCTTACATTGCCATGGATAAGCATAACCGAGGCTCCCTGCGGGTGGGTTGCTGTGGATGGAACCGAAGGGAGAGGCTGACCTTCGGAAGTCGCATCGCTATGTTGGGGTAAACCTGATTTCTAGTAATTTAGACATGCTCTCTTGCTATTAGAACCAATATGGCCACCATCATGCGGCACTGTCTGCCGTTTGAATATCTTCCGTGGCGCATAAACAAGTGTGGTCGAGGAATTCCGCTCATGTGACGAGGAATGAATTCTTTTAGTTGCGTCAAGCCCCATCCAATCGAATACGGTGTCACTATTGTGTTCAAAGCTTGATTGTCTGCTGTTGTGGCTGGTTTTCATTATAAACAGATAAACAGGTAGTACAGACGGCATTAGTTTCTTTGTATGTATTCCTAATGTATGTCTTCTTTTTCTCATACACGGAACGGGTGTGGCGAGGAAATGCGATACCCAGGATTGTTCACTGTTACGAGCCGTCTGTCTTTATTACTTGTTCACGTTTAGATCCCCAGCAGATCAACTTGGTAGTATATAAATTATTCTTTCCGCTCATTTCTCCTTGTCCATTTATTGAGTGGTTTCTAACATTCGCTGAAAGCAGCCTAAACAACCCCTGTATGAACCACCAAGGAGGCTATATCTTCGATGGAAAACGTTGCAATGTCCGGGGGAGATTTCCGCCCTCTCAACCTCCCAACGTATGATTGGGGCAAGGGTCCATCTACTGATTACCGTGACCATGAATGGTTCTGGCCTTTGAATAAGCGAGTCCTGACGGTATCCTTCCTCAACGGAACAAATGAAGAGAAAAACATTATCAGGGATCTTGTTAACGAACACTACAACACAATCAAGATGGGAATCCGGTTCAAGTTCCTTCAAGACGGTGACTCTACCTCATCCGACATCCGAGTCGAGATGGCAAACACATCTGCATCACTCGATGGATACTTGGCTACCACTGCCTCCCATCATGCGCCGACTATGTGGCTTGATATGTCCCTAGAACGCCCAGGAGGTCCACTTCCAAGAGATTTTGATCAAAGGCAAAGGAATGTCCTGCACGAGTTTGGCCATGCCTTGGGTCTAAAGCACGCGCACTGTCACCCTGACTGCAAGATCAATTGGAACCATCAATTCGTTCAGAATCGAAGTGGATGGAGCCATGAGAAACTCGAGGCGCAAATTCGTAAGCTAAATGCTGGAATCTTTGGCCTGATGCCTTATGATCAGAAGTCCATCATGCACTATACTGTTTGCAAGGGTGACACTCACAGTATGGTCACGGTTCTTCAAGCCTGCCATGTTCTTTCCAAGGGAGACAAGAAGTTTCTCATGGCGATATACCCACTTGGTGGCACGGACAGAACCCTGAAAGGGGTGACTGAACGGATGTGGAAGCCAACAAGCGCGTTGTGGAGAGAGGGTAAAAAGAGACGAGGTCTCAGGTCAACTACAAGGCAAGACCTGGGCCATCCAAATGATCAAGAGGTCTTTCTCAACAATCCTCTAGTTTACAACGAGACTGAATATCTGGGCGATCTTTTTGGTGACAGTCAGACCGAAAATCTAGGCAAGATCTACCTGCAGACAATTCTTCCCCAAGGCTACCGTTACGAGATCGTTTCTATTGCGTTTTGTTACTGTTTGATTATATACTTACTTTATCTTGCTCTTTTTCATTAATTTATATCTCGAACTTGTATTATTCCCGAACCTTCCAGGAGCGGCCCCCGCCAAAGGTTTCCTCGTTCCTCCCTATGTCAAATGTCGCCGATTTGATGATGTTTATCAGAACCCGCCCACCAGATCAAGCATTTGTCCTCCATTTAATAGTGAGCTTCCTGTATCCCTTGTCCAGTTCAAATAATGGCATCAATATGACCGGCAACTGTTCCCATACTCTCTGACTGTAGGTACCTAGTTGAATTAAGGTTCGGCCCGATCAACGAATCTCGAAGCCATCTAGAAACCGTAATGGTGGAAACCATGAGTGGTAGGCGTCAAATGCCTCCAATCACAGATCAACACAATGATATCTCCGCCCGTAGTAGGGTACAGGGTGTAGGGATCTGTTTTGTTAAAAGGTGGGTTTTCTTCGCCACCTGTGCTCTGATGGGTTGAGACTGCTCTTCCGTGTGAGATGATTGAAGGAGAGGAAAGTTAAGCAGTTGCCACCTGATGACCTTCTTATACCAAGACCTATGAGATCTGATGATCCTGACGAAGGTAAGTAAGGTAAGAGGTAGAGGTACGTATTAGTTAGCGGGAAATAACATTACAGATCCTTCCACCCTGTAGGGAAACCGGCGTAAACGCTGAGGCTGGGCGTCCCATTATTGGGTAACCATCAGCTGAAGTACCTCCCCACGATATTTCAATACTCAAGGACCAGGCTGGGAATCCAGGACATGGTCCCATTTCTCTCTTTACGGAGTGTGACCATGGGTAGCGTGTTGCATCATATCCGGCCAATTGCGTCTCTCTTCACACCCTCTTTTGCCTCCCAAAGACCAAGGGGCGCAGCTGAGCCACGCTACAGCCTCATTAGGCATTCCCACTGCACGTCGTAAGAAAACCCCTCTCCCATTCCTCACCCAAGTTCATTCACTTTGTGAACTCCATAACCTTTTCAACGTTGGTCTTTTACTCGTCATTCGAAAATTTAGCATGGGTCGAAGATCTAAAAAGTAGCATGGGCCGGCTCAAGGCCAAACCACGGAACCGCCCTCCATGCTGCCGCCCATGAGGTAGGTGTTGCATACCCAAATGCTTACAGGATAGGATTAGTTAATCTTACTCTCCTCTTTCTTAGCTCGCCCATGTCTTATTCTCCAATCCCGTACACCCCTATGGCTAGCTCGCCCATGCAGTATCCGCCAACGGCGTTTGGCGATGGCATGATGCAAACACCACTGTATTCGCCTGCCCAAGCTCCAGCCAGCCTCGTCGACTATTCGCATGAGCTTTGGAAGATGTCAGAGATTACCCCAGGCTGGGGTGATGCAACTGTACAACCAGTTCAACCTTACCTGAATCATCCGGTGTCCGCGGAAATGCAAACAGAGCCATGGAGACCCCAGCAATATTCTCCAACATTCTGGTACGTCGTACACATACTAACGTCTCCCATGTCTTCAGAAAGCCATTTCTTCGGTTTAACAATGACTTGGGGTGATTTTATTAACCTTTGAGACGTCCAATAGCATAATGTGCGACAAGCAATTCATTCCCAACTCTGTGTCGCTGCTATACTGTTCTTTAAGGTACGTTATCTTTGGCATAGTCGATTCATCAAGGTGCTGATGAGACTTTAGTTGCCAGGGGCATAAGGCCGTAACCGCATCATCCGACTTCCCCAGGTTTTCAACGGCCGCTGGAGGGACCAAGGCCGAAATATCTCCTAGCACTTCATCAATCTCAGCCTTTAAGTCTCATAGCATCCACCCACTGAGCTCTCCTTCCGCCGTCCTCTCACGAAGATTAGAAGACACTCGGAGACTTGAACCTTGGGGACCTGAATCAACTCCTCCCAAGATGCCCAAAGGCCCTCTCGATACAAATCGTATTCTAACTGTGACAAAAGATCACCAATCCGGATCTCAACCGGATGATGGGAAAGAAGCCAAGACTAACAAGAAACCAGAAGGCAATAAATGGAAAGAATCCTACCTCTCTTGGTCTTATCTCAATGCTCCACTTTCTCGCCGGTTTGCCAACTCCGGGTCAACACAGGCACGACCGCCCTTCCACAATGACTCTGACGCAGACACTACTTGTTCAGTAGATTTTGCCTGGGATGGCTCAACGGAACCAAGCGAGCAACAGTTTATCCAACAGCTTATCCAAGATGTCAAGAGCAATCTTGGCAGTGTATGGAGCAAGAGGATAGCCGCAGACTACCTTGGCAATGCAGTGAAGGAGTTTGCATGTAGACTACAGGACGAGTCTTTGAGTGCTCACGGGTTCGAGGCAGGGGCCATGGTCAAACGACACATGAAGTAAGTTCAAGCACGAAGATGCAAAATTAACTCAAAATTAACTTTCCGGATCATAGAAACATTGTTCAACTACTAACCTCCACTTCATCGGAGATGACATCCAGTCAGACGGGCCAAGAGTTACTGGGCGACGGTGGGTTGCCATCCCTCAAACAACCCAGCAAGCCCAGCGAGGCGATCCTTGATTGGGTGAGTGGCGTTGAGCCGGAGTCTGCCGCGGAAATGTCGCCATCAACCCAATACTTGGAGTTTATTCAACAGTCAGATGCATATCGCTGGCTGTTAGCCAAGATCCTTCAGCATGATCGATTGTCTTTTGGGGGTGAATATGGCACACCAATCGGAAAAGCCATTCGGAGAGAGCTCCGAGCACGAGGGTGCCTCCTGAAAAGCAGAAGATGGCCACAGTCCTCTCTGGTGACCATAACATTCAACCTTCACTGGAACCCTGTGCGCTTCTTCCTTAAGTTGGGTACTAATGTTCCTTTCAAAGAAGCTCTTCCCAAGATGCTTTGCGTCGTGGGTTCATGGGATGAGGCGCAGGCGTTGACAGTGGCAAATTACATGAATTAAACCTGGCCTGAATCCGGACAGCCTCTGATCACTCTTTTACAAGAACTAGTATCACTTCCGGAAGGCGAGGAATGTTCATGTAGGTTCAGACCACCATATTTGTTTTCTCAATTCTAACTCTGTCCTATATCAGATGCCACAACCTCTTGAAGGTCATCAACGAGGTCTGAAGCGGCTTAGTGCTATCATTCGCCCAGAATCATCCTTCTCTCTCACAGCAGTTGGAGGTCTCCACTCCGTTTCCGAGATAGGGGAGCAGCTTTCCTGGTTGGCCTCAGCTTTGCAGCCGTCACTCACGCATGGGTGCGTTATGGGTTACATTCCTCGTCTCCGCAACCTCCGTTTACTTTCCCCCTGGACAGGGAAGACGATTGCATCTTACGATATTAGCATCGAGTTTGCAGGTACAGAAGATCAGTCTCTCAAGCCCGGTCTCTGCTGGGGCAAATTATGTTGCGGCACGGTCCTGGTGAAAGGATTTCCAATTCCCAAGCGATCTATACCCAAGACGGGTCTAGAGATGTCCTTGGCCGAAATATCTACTATTATTGGTTCCGGTCAGGTCGTACGATGGGGCCAAAGAATCATCATGAAAGGGTTCAACATGCTGGCCATCGCTACTCTTGCGGCTGCCGATATCATCGTCTGGCATCTTCTTGTTAGTGATGAAGCTGACGAAAGAATCTCATATGTTGATCCCAGGCTGAATGAGTTGGATAATGGGAACATGGAGGGTATTACTCTCCAAATGTTGGAAGAGAAGCGTCACGTTGTCGGATGGTGTGCAGCAGTCACAGACTTGTGCGGTAAGTAGACCGAGAATGCCACAAAATAAGGATATTTGTCAGTCATGTTAACTGGTAGCAGGAGGTGCATTGGCAAATCATGATGTGAAATCATCTGGGCTACAAAAGCCACCAGGCTCCATCGTTATTGACAGACTATATCTCGAGGCCGGAGCTGACGTCGTTGGCGGTGTCAGCATGAAGATCAACTCCAAGGAGCAGCCGTTTTGGCTCCAGCGCGGAAATGACTACCCCAGCCTTCTCAAGTGGATTGGAGTTCAACCCATTGCTTTTCACGATGTAGCAAGCCGCCGTACATGGCTCGTCGACGGCGCTTCTGCATTACTTCATCTTGTCAGGATATCACTATATCTTGATGAGAACGATCCCGATTCGACCTATGACTGGGTATTCGATCCAACCCAGCTTAAAGACAAGTGGGATGGGATCACAGGTCGACAAGCAGCCCTCAGGACCTTGAAGAGCTGGGACAATCTTGACTTGAATATCTATATTGTCGACAAGCGACGAGGGCCAAGCGGTGCTACAGAGGTACAATATGCCACTTTTGGGACACGTGTCAAGGAAGTACTACATTCCATCGAGCTCCTGATTGATAGACAGTCCAAAACTACATCTCAAGAGGGAATAAGAATATCGCAGTCTCTGGACCCCCGCCGCGAGATTGTTGGCTTCGACGTTCTGGATGTTGTCACTCCACTTGGTCCCATTCTTCCTCGAGTTCAACATCTAAAATCATTGGGCCACGGCTGGATCGATTCCATGCCCTCAATTGGCGTCACCACCATCTTTGGCAACGGGTTCGGTGATCTGATACACCCTAACCTACCCCAAGGCTTGTGTCAAGGCTGGAAGTCCTTACCTGAAGGAAAAGATTATATGGCTGCTTCTATCTCGACGCTGCAAATGCTGTACGAAAAGCGCCTGCTGAGGATGGACCCAGATTTGAAAGGAGGCGAGATGGCCAAAAAGATTATCTGGGCTTCTTTTAGCCACCCTTTTAGGCCTTGTAACTGTTTGCAAAGGTGCATCAACAAGACGACTACAAGGACAATCAACGACGAAACCCAGGGCTGCCACGACCCAGTGCAGTTCTTCGTCAAGAAGTCATGGCCACGCACAGTTCCCAATGGCATGACGCCAGTCCACTTGGCCGACCTTGATGAAAAGGGGGCAGTGGTCTTTGGGCATTTGCCCATCCTGTCTCGAAAGAGTGAAGGGAAAGTCACGACCCAACAACAACAAGTCGAGGACGTGGATGTATCCTCTTCAAGTGCCGATGGGACCTTGCAAGCCCCCCTCACGGACTCAGCCACAAGTGAATCAGTTGGATCAACTGGGATAACAATGCCAAGCTCGAGCATATCAAGTCCCAAGGAGGAACAGCTGGAGGATAGGTCAACAGATGCGAGTGCCAAAGAAGCAGGGGCAAAAAGAAGGAGATGGACGTTCTTTCGTAAATAGTACAGAGAACAGATAGTGACTTTTTGGGGCATCAGCTTCCTATTAGGATATCTCGTTTCAAGCAAGCGTTTCTCCTGCCTGTCGTGATCACTGCTAGCGATGGTCATCCATCCTCGCGTCGCAATCATGGAGCGAACCAAGAACCTCGGACAACAACTCAATCGGGCGAATGGTTTAGTGGTATAATACTCCCTTAGCATGATTCGTCCTGCGATCCCAGCAACTGGGAGTGGTCCAGGGTTCGATTCCCTGTTCGTCCATTAAAAGTGGTTTAAACCCACCAGCAAATTTTTTGGTCCTTGAGCTAATTATTTTTTGCGTTTTGTAAATGTAAATGCTATGCTTATCGATAAGATAGGTACACCTGCTGGGCTCTGGCTTGCTACAAAGATTCGCGTGAGAAAACATGGATGGATCCATGGATGAGAGACAAGCTGAGAAACTTGCAATAGGTAGCACCTCAGTGTGATCAGTCCTACCTTGGTTCCCACCTAAATTTTGAGGCACAGCTTGTACCTTTGATCTAGTGCAGGTCGATTAATTAACCGAGACCACACGCAGCACGTCCCACAAAAATTGCGCTTAAGCGCTCCAATGAGAGCCCTGCAGTTCTTCATCAGAAAACAGAAGGGCGCGCCTAATGGTAGAAATAGGCGTTTGTCTTGAAATGGGGTCATCAAATAGTACTTTCTCACTCAATATTCGGAAAGGAATTGGCTGCTTGATTATTAGCTACTCAATGTGGCAGAGGGAGGCAGGTTGAGTTGTTTTGATTGTGGGTGCTCGACTAATTCGTGGAACATAGCATATCTTGGGTTGCCTCGCCTTGTCAAATTTGGAATTGAAGTCCTCACAAACTAAGTGAATTGATTCAAGACGCATCAAAGCAAAAAGAGGGCATTAAAATACTCGGCAGCTATCACAATGTCTCACAGAGGCCACTGGACAGATTCTAAGGATGACCAAACATTGAGAAATTGTGGCTTCGATGAAAACTCTTTGGTGCAGGGTAAGGAGTGTGGCGCATGGAAGTACCGGTGGTTCACCTGAGCTCTTGAATGGTAGGTACCCTCACGTGGTTCCAGAAATCTGTCACAGCGGAACGTCTTTACCGAAAAAGGCAAGCCCGCACACCCCGCAAAGCACTTAAGGCGGAGTTTGCCCACAATCAGAGTGGTGCAGATTCTTCCATCGCCCAAATTACAAGAAATGACAGGAGGGATGAGTTTTAGTGAACATTGGTTCGTGGTTGTAATAATGCCCAGGGATATCTGATATAAGGGTATTGCAGAATATTTATGCCACTCCGAGTTAAAGGCATGGTGGTGAGTTCTGTGCCGTCATAGCTAACTGAAGACAAGGGTATGTTATTAAAATAGGTACGTAGTTCTAAACACGACAACGTTGTGCAACCCCAGTTGCTATATGGAGGCAGGGCCAGAAAGTTTTATCCTGCCAAGATACTAGTGCCTATTAGCGCGCTATAAAAAAGCAAGGAAACCATATTATTAGCCTCTATACTAAAATTATATATAGATCTTCCTTACTGGCTTTCTCTTATATTTTTAACCTTCTACTCTTTAGTTATAGCTCTAAATACTAATATTATAATATATACCTTAGTTATTATATTTAAGGCACTTTATAGTAATAAGATAACCGCCGAGGTAGCTATAATAGCTAGGCTTTTAATTTATTAAGTTAATTATATCTATATATAAGTAATTAAGTGAGGGTTTAACCTAAATTTATAATCTCTTTTTTTATATAATAAATATCTTAAAGATACCTCTTAATCTAGCTAGCTATATAAATATATAAAAAAAGTAAAAAACCTAATTATTATAAAGGTTAGCTAAGATTATTATAGAAGGGAAAAATTAGCTATTAAAATAGCTAATAAACTTAGCTCTTAGGGTATTAAT
>NKCJ01000152.1:0-78036 GCA_003947015.1 Fusarium sp. AF-6
ACATTGGACAGGATGAAAAGGTTGTAGAGGTAAATTAAACAGGATGCTATAAATTGTGTGACTAGCTGGGGTTGCGGCTTGTGCAACTGATTATGCATGTTTCTTGAGTTTGTCGGGCGGCTTGCTTGTTGTTGTGGCGTTTGCTTGTGGAAAAGCTGTCAGGAGCTTCTCATGCTTCCAGGTTGTCAAGTTGCACTGTACAAGCAACATGTCCAGTCATACAAGAGCTTGCAGTGTTTGTGAAGATTCCCTACATCACAAGTCCTAACGATGGAAGTTTTTCCTAAGAACGAAGGTCTGGTTCTGTCAAATCTTTAAACCAACTCCGGTGTTCAGACCATGCTCGGCAACAACATGGAGCTATGGCAGCTACCGGAGCTTGTGCCAGGATGATGCTTCTGCTAGGGGACATGCAAGACAGCGCTGGCTACAGCTAGAAATAGAAGCTAGAGAAATACGCACAACAATTGCCTCCCCGATGTTCGTATTGCATACATACATAGGCACCTAGTACTCACTCTAATATGAGTCTTTCCAACATCGTGAGACTAATAGAGAGTTTGTTGTCCATACGTCCAGCTTTAGCTCTGTAGCGAGCTCAATACTGCCCATGCTCAGCTCAGTTCTTCTACAATAATACTACAACTCACTGGCAATAGTAGGATCTAGTTCCTTGCGTCAGACCGCTTCTTTTAGTCAACTAACCTCATCACATGTCATGAGCAAGGCGATCCCAGGTAGTGAGGCAGTGAGGCATGGTGCGTGCCTGTCTGACATTGCCTTAGCTTCGCATTTGCCTGGTATTTGGTGAAAGGCTGGCAACGTCATTGGCGGGGTGATCCGATGACGCTTCTTTGAGATAAGGATGTACTTATGAATATGTGAGGCTGTAAGCATAGATGCAAGTCCCTCTTTACTACCACTGTCGCCTCAGCCTGGATCCCTCAGGCTTCGCACAACTCTTTGTTCCCGCCTTGAGGATTGATTATCAGCTTGGGCCTGTTGATACCAAGGCGTCTCACTCTCCTCCTCACATAATTATCCCCATATCTCGACGACGCGATACAGCTTCTCTGTTTAGACGAGAAGAGATTTAGGCCTTGGGGGGCTTAGAACTGTGTGGGTTTCAGCCATTGTCTATCGCCCTTTTACTGACCTAACCGACCGCTCTCTTTTTTTTGCCCTCTTTGCAGTCCATTCAAGTCGAGTTCCTCATTCCTCCTGTCATTGCTGCATTGACCTTGACCTTGACCTGGCAGGCCTGCCTACGTTACGTTACCCACATCATAGCTCACTCTTTTTTTTTCCTGTTTTACTTTGGAGTATTCATACATATTTTACCTACCTACCTCCAACCTCGGACCCCATCCGTCTACCTACGTCGATACCTATCTAGGTATACGTCCGCTTCTGGCATCTGCCGTGTCTTCCGCTTCTCGCCTCGACATTGTCGAGCTGCTGTCGACGAGAGACGCCTAACTACTGACTGTCGCCACGCCCGCCCGCGCGTCGTCGTCGCCAGTTGGACGGACCCAGCATCTCGTGAGATCACCATCACCTGCGTTTGTCTTCGGCCGCCCTATCACCGGAAACTCGAGTTGCCTCATCCTGCATAACCACGCCGCCGTTCCTGCCGCTCCGGTCGGCTGCCTTGCACTGTCAAAATGGTACGTCGTTGCCCGTCCGTCCCCGTGCATCCTGCCGTGAATTGGCACTGCTCGGGCTCGTACTGCCTGCACTGCAGCCCCGTTTGCCTTCCATGGCTTGCTTGCCTTGTCTTTTTGTTTCCCTTTGCTGTTTCCTTCTTTCTTTCATTTCTGTTTTCCAACTCAAACTCGTGACTCTCCCTGCATCATCTCCCACTGCTCATCTCCAGCTGCATCCTCTCCCCATCAGTCGACCTTCAAAATCGCGAGCTTCCTCTAGCAGTACTCGTTAATTCCCACCACCTTCGACCCGACATCACATCACTTGCCCCTCACCACCCGCGCTACTGGACACCCCAGTCCCTCCGAATGCCGACATCATGGCCTCAAATCGTCGCGAGCTGCCGCATCACATCAGGCCCTTAGCTGACCGTCGCAATCTCCCACAGACTCACGATGTCCATTCCCCGAACGACATGGTCATGGACACGGACGATTACATCAGCGTCGCCAACGAGCCCGAGAACGTCGCCATCATCAACCCCGATAGTCTCGAGCATGGCGAAGCCGATCAGCTGCAAGATCTCCCCATGGCCAACGACCGTGCGTATCCCCGTCAATATGCCCTACCGGTGCCTACACCTGCCGTGTCCCCCTACAGATTGTGTCGACCGCGATACCGCCAGTTTCAGGCGATGCCGTCCTTTCCAAGCTCCCACGCTAACCGTCATCATGGCTTTAGACGAGGCGATGAAGGAGCTCTGCCTCCCCCCGTTGATCGATGAACCCAAGATCCTCGGAGACTACAACAATACCTGGACAGTCGAGAACTGGCGCACTCTGAGCAAGAAGGAGCATGGGCCTATTTTCCAGGCTGGCGGCTTCCCATGGTGCGTCTGACTTGTTTCCGACGCTGCCGTTTGCCTAGACGCTGACACTCGTATTCCCGCTACAGGCGCATTTTGCTATTTCCTCATGGAAACAATATAGATCAGTGCTCCATCTACCTTGAGCATGGTTTCGAAGCCGATAGCGTTCCCGAGAATTGGAGCTGCTGTGTGCAGTTCGCACTTGTGCTATGGAACCCGAACGACCCAAGCCTATACGTCCACCATGCTGCTCACCACCGGTTCACTAAGGATGAGGGCGACTGGGGCTTCACCCGCTTCGTCGAGCATCGGCGCATGTTTAACGTACCATGGGAGGGTGGCAGCCGACCACTCTGCGAGAACGACACGGCCAACATCACTGCCTACCTTCGCCTAGTCGACGATGAGACGGGTGTGCTGTGGCACAACTTTATCAACTACGACTCTAAGAAGGAGACAGGCTATGTCGGACTCAAGAACCAGGGCGCCACCTGCTACCTCAACTCGTTATTGCAGTCTCTGTACTTTACAAACAAGTTTCGAAAGGTTGGCTCTCGAACTTGTCTCGTTTCCTCCGTTGTGCTAACCTACCTAGGCCATCTACGGAATCCCCACCGAGAACGACCCGAGCATGCACAACAGCACATATACTCTACAACGACTATTTTACCAACTACAGACCTCTGACCAAGCGGTGGGAACCAACGAGCTCACAAAATCATTCGGCTGGGATACCCGACACATCTTCGAGCAACAGGATGTCCAAGAATTCTCCCGCAAACTCATGGAGAGAATGGAGGAGAAGATGAAGGGAACCGAGGCCGAGAATGTCTTGCCAGGGATGTTCAGCGGCAAGATCAAGACTTACATTTCGTGCATCAACGTCGACTACGAATCTAGCCGTATCGAGGACTTCTGGGACATCCAGCTGAACGTCAGTGGTAACAAGAACCTCCTTGAGAGCTTCCAGGACTATATCCAGGTGGAGAAGATGGATGGCGAGAACCAGTACTTTGCCGGCGACGAGCACAAGCTTCAGGATGCCAACAAGGGTGTTATTTTCACCAGCTTCCCCGATGTCCTGCACCTGCAACTGAAGCGGTTCGAATATGACATTCAGCGCGACATGATGATGAAGATCAACGACCGATACGAATTCCCTGAAGTGTTCGACGCCGCGCCGTACTTGTCCGAGGACGCTGACAAGTCCGTCCCCTGGACGTATCAGCTTCACAGTGTCCTGGTTCACAGCGGTGACCTTAACGCAGGCCACTACTATGCGTTCCTGAAGCCCGCGCAGGATGGCTGGTTTTACAAGTACGATGACGATAAGGTGACCAAGGCCACACTACGAGAGGTGATGGAGGAGAACTTTGGTGGCGAGTATCGAACAGCCAACGGCTATCAACGCGCCCCCCTCCAGAAGAAGGTCCCGATCATGCGCCAAAACAGCGCGTACATGTTAGTGTACATCCGCCAGTCGCGCATAGACGATATCCTCTGTCCAGTTACCAAGGACGACATCCCGCTTCACCTCAGTAAGTCCCATAAGGTGTCTCTTATATCTCGTCTTGCTAACCTAGCAAGAACAAAAATTTGAGGAGGAAACGGCCCAACGTGAGGCCAGAAAGAAGGAGCAAAGAGAGGCGCATCTGTACATCTGGGCCAAGGTGATCACCGACAAGTCTTTCCAACAATTTAGTGGAACCGATCTGTGCCAATTCGATGCGAACCCCGACGTGGATCCAGCTGCACCAAGCTACTACCGGGTTCGCAAGGCAATGACCATGGAGGAATTCGTCGAGCAAGTTGCAACAGACATGGGCGAAGATCCACGCAAGGTGCGGTTGTGGCTCATGGTGAATCGACAAAACAAGACAATCCGCCCCGACCAGCCGATCATGGACCTACGACCTACGGTAGATGAGACCTACTCTCGATCGGCCGCTCACCGGGATTCTAGCTTACGCGTGTGGGCCGAGGTTGCTGAGGAAGTCAATGCGGACGGTGAGGCAATCTGGCCTTCATACCAGAGTCAGCCAAACGGCGTGATTATGAAGAACGAGGTCATCTTGCTTCTCTTGAAGCACTTTGACATTGAGACCCAATCTCTAAGGGGCGTTGGCCACGTCTACATCTCCAAGGAGAAGAAGGTAGAGGAGCTTGTGCCCCTTATCATGAAGAAGATGGGTTGGGGAGACAAGCTACCAGCTGATGAGAAGCTTTCCCTCTGGGAGGTAAGACATCCTTCTAATCCATGTGGGGGCTTGGTATCTAACTGCTACTAGGAAATCAAACCGACCATGATCGAGCCTTTGAAGCCTAAGCAGTCTTTGAAGGTTGCAGAATTGCAGGACGGAGATATTATTTGCTTCCAGCGTACCACAGAACGCAAGGCCAGTCTGGAGAAGCGCTCTGGCGACAAGCCGATGCAAGAAACGTATGTCATGGCGTCGATTTATATGAGCAACTCACTAATATTTCACCAGGGTCAACGCCTCTGAGCACTTTGAGGACGCGCGCGAGTATTATGACTTCCTTGAACATAAGCGAACTGTCAAGTTCCATCCTCACCCTACCCGGTGTGACCAGACTCAATACCCTCCTTTCGAGCTGGTGCTCAACTCTAAGATTACGTACGACACACTCTCGGAACGGGTTGGAGCGCATCTGAGTGTGCAACCTACTCACGTTCGGTTCTGGACTGTGAACGCGTCCACCCAGAATCCTAAGACACCCGTGAGACGAGGAGCAAACCCAACACTGCGACAAATTCTGAACCCGATGGGCTCAACGGCGCTCAACTCAACCCAACGGAACGACGCGTTCTACTTTGAAGTGCTGGAGATGAGTCTCGCTGAGCTGGACACCAAGAAGAGCATCAAGGTGATCTGGCTGAGCGAGGGAATCACCAAGGAGGTAAGATGGCGTGTGGCGTCAAGGTGGATATTGGCTGACAACTTTTGCAGGATCAATACGATCTCCTTGTCCCTAAGACGGGTACAGTCGATGACGTGGTTGATGCATTGATCAAGAAGGCACAGCTGCCGAGCGAGGCTGAGGCTGGTAGAATACGGGTGTACGAGACCAGCTCGAACCGATTCTACCGAGAGCCGCTCCGTGAGCATCCTGTCATGAACCTCAACGAGTATGCGCAGATCTATGCCGAGCGTGTTCCTCAGGAGGAGGCGAACGCCGATGAGAGCCACTTTATCCAGGTTTTCCACTTCCAGAACGACGTGAGCAGAGTTCATGGTGTACCTTTCAAGTTCTTGCTCATTGAGGTAAGATTTTTGGCTCGAGAAGGAAAGGCATGAGGCTAATAGTATTGTGTAGGACGAAAGGTTTGCCGACACAAAGAAGCGGTTGGAGAAGCGAACTGGCATCAAGGGCAAGAGCTTTGAGAAGATCAAGATCGCAGTGGTGCGACGATCTAACTACTCGAAACCACAATATCTCAACGATGGTATGTCTCGAAAAGTGATGTTTATTTATGCAACTAACAAGTGGCAGACGACGTATTATCAACCTTTATACAAGGGGAGGATGATTACCTCGGGTTCGACCATGTAGACAGGACAAGGACGCTGAGGAACGGCGTTGGGGACCTGTTTCTTCGATAAAGGGGGCGAGGAACGGAGACAGGCTTCAGGCACGACACGGCGTATCTAGCATATCTGCCGACTTGGTGTTTAGCGGCATCAGGCACGTCTGCGGCGACAGACGCGGCATTTTCTCTTCGGTTGGGCCACAGACACGAAGAAGGCAAAGGAAAGGGATGAGTGGACCATGTCGACTCACGAAACATGAAGTAAGAGGGACGACGGATGAGACGAGGGAGGGAGCGAGTGACGAGCACGACATACGGTTTTATTATTACTGTTGATCCTATGAGCCGGTTCATGGCTTGTGAAGTTTACTTGTGTATGCAGTAATTGGCTAGACGCCGCTGGATTATACCCAGCTCACGGACAATGAATAGTTATCCCGAGTCGTTTGAGGGAGAAACTAGTGTTGGCCTACCTCGGTTCCCTTGATTAGGCTGAGTGCTTGTACGATTGGGCCAGCTCCTAGGTTAGTTGTTGACAGCCCCTAATTATCATCTGGTCTAGTCAACTATTGCACCCAGCGTCTTGGATATGAGATGAGAGAATGGCGAGTTGGGTAGGTAGAGATAAGTGTCGTATCATTGCGTGCCTCTAAAAGTTGATATCTTCTAATACAAAACGCCGGTCTAATAAATACAACCGAATCTCTCCATTACGATACCGCTACCGCCGCAGCAGCAGAGGATGAACTGGCACTGCTGGCAGCACCCGCAGTTGCCATGTCTCGCATAGCCTTTTGCCAGATTGCCATACAGCTCATGACAACCATCAGGGCCCAGGCTGTTCCCAGCTCACCAGTAAGACCACTGCCTCTGAACTGGAGCTCTCCCACACCAGAGATCTTCCAACAACTGCTTCCCGCCCACACGGCGACAATCTCCTTGCCATCGCTGGTGAAACCGTCTCTGTCGTCGGGAATCTCCTCGTCGCTTGAGTACTCCTCTTCCTTGTTGCTTCCTAGTCGGACGAGCTTCCAGCCCCATCTCGACTGGCCGACGCTCTTGACTTCGCTGCCGTGAGAGCGACGCCACTCGAATCGCTCAATATGTCGTTCAGCGCCTTGACTGACTTGAATGCCAAACCACCATCTTCCCTTTCTTCCAGAAGGACGGCGCAGGATCTCTAAACCGCCATCAAAGTCGGAACCGGGAAGTGGAGGTAGAGTGATGGAATAATCTGAGCTTCTACACACACGGTCCCTCGACCCGCTTGCAAGAGGTGTAGAATCCGTGCTAGGTCCATTATGCAAGATGATGTCTCCATACCAACCCTTAGGGAGGCTGACGGAGTATGTAGGGGCAGCGTCGGGTTCGCCTAGGTTGAGAGAGACACTGGTCCAGCAGACGAGTTTTGACCAGGTGTTTTGGTAGCTTGCGCGGATAACTGGGGGGACGCCTTTTTGTTGGCCCTCGGGAGACATTTGAGGTGCGATGCCGGGTTTTGACTCTGAGTTGCCCATGGTGGATGTGTTTGTGGTGTAAGTCTTGGTGATGTTGGTAGTGATGTTGGTGTTGTTAGTGTTGCTGGTGACGTTTTTGTTGGTGATGGTTGTTTGGGTAAAGAACAAGATTGTATAATGGTAAAAATGTCAAAAGACTGTTTAGCTTGTTTGTTTTCTATTCTCATCTTCCACGTCTTCTTCATCAACTTATATACTCAAAAGCCCTGAAGCCTCAATATGCCTCTGACGAAGTTGGAGCGCTCCATCTGCCCTATCACGGAAATGATCTACAACCGGACAACACCGCCAACACTAACTGTGGCTTTTCGCCAATCACCTCGCCACCAACAAAAGGAAAGACAGCTGTGACGTTGCAGAGAATGCAAATATTCGTTCATAGGCGCTGGGTTTGCTCTCGTTACGGTTAAGATGGTTGATCCTTTGGACAAGGTATGGGTGTGATTCACGGCTAGGATTGAGGGTTTGTAGATCAGGGCTTGCGGTAGGGGACTGTGATTTTTGGAGAGTTTGCTTTCTTTAGAGATTGGGTGTTTTAAGCTTAAGTTCGGTATGGTGGTTCTTTGATGAAGGTTTAGACTTGGGAGAGATGATGGAGCTCAATATCGCAATCTCGCCAAGCATAATCTCGGCCAGCAACGGCTTGATATGCCTAGATATCTTGATAAGTGCAGCCATCTCTGGATTTCATCTTTGCTTGATGCTTTACTAAAAGGGACAATCGATTAGCCTGCAGTTTTGTCTAGGATAGCTACAATAAATGATACACAGCCCACCTCAATTATGCATACTCAAGGGTAGCACCTCTCCATGCTTGTGAATCAACAGTCCCGCAAACACCGTTTAATATTCTACTCAATAGACGACATTGACCTTTGCGGGGGTTTTTCATCTTGGAATTAATTGCTCAAATTACCATCCATGAGCCTATTTGCCTCTTGCCATGAATTTCTGACAAACACAAGCACAAACACGGGTACCGGTTGTGTTACCCTACAGTGGCAGACAACGGACAGATGGATACGGGTATGGATAGGTTAAGACAACATTATGCCATCCATCGTATATACATTGATAAACCTTGTTTACATGCCAAACGCAGGTATCGATCGTTACAATAAATCTTTCTTATTCCAGCTTGCAAGGAAAGAATCTGATCGGAGATGTAATAAAAAAGTCAACGACTGACTTTCCTTATTAGCTCAACATCCCAAACCGTTTCAAAAAGATTAAGATAGCGATCGCTTGAATGATGAAAATAGCGAGGTTGGTGAACCGCTGAATATAAGTATACGGACAAAGAGTGTTGGTGTCCTTGAGAACGTCAAGATTGTCTGATGAGAGATGAATGGTTGGACAAAGTCTACCACCGACGCCGAGAACTAGTACGGCTTGCCTAGGCAAGCACGGGAGTACATTGAAGTAGGTGGTGTGATCTACTCTGGAGAGGGCTTCACTAACCATATGGCCAGTTCATTGAGAAGTTTGTCGGTGCAAGGCATGTGAAAGTCCAAGGGCTGCCACGATCAGACAGGCCTGCCTCTGTTGGTGTCCGTAGAGTCGAACCAGAGTGGTACTGACGTTCGGATAGAGTAAATAAATTAGAACCGGTCCCAGCCGTGACTCGATGATGAAGCGGGCTTAGAAGATGATGGGTGGAGGAGATCAAGTTGTGGTTCAGGGGAGATGGCACTAGCTTCATATGATAAGAGACGAATTAAGAACTACATTTTGGATCAAAAGTACCTAGTTGTTCATCTTTTTAAGATCGGGATTACTTCTATCTGTCATGGCATCAAACCCAGGCACTGTCCCCGGTTTGCTTCACAGGACATGGGCCAAGGAGTAGACGTTGGGAATACCAACTTTTCTCTCATCCCATGATTATTATTACTTTGCCTAACAATAGCTCATAGAGACCTAATATCATCGTAAATTTGAAAAGGGCTACGTAATTAGTATGGTAAATATTTGCATCCTTTATTTGTCACCCTCTTCTGGTTTGTTCCATGCGTTTTGGTGGACTGCTTGTAGGCCAGTGTAACTCTACAGATAAACAAACACCAGAAGCCCTCAGTCGTAGCGAATATGCTCATCTTGATCCACTTGCCATCACGTATAAATACATGACCTCTCCCCATACTGATGAGATTTTTTACCTACTTCTTTCACACGGCCTATCGCCCGCCATATGGTATAGTGGCCGGCTCGGGATGAGCCAGACCTGCGTCCTCGTTTCTCACCAGAATCCGCGCTGACTTTCTTCAAATCCGGACTGCTGAGCGATTGAAACCCTTGGTCCTGTGCCATCACCTACAACCCCTCAACGTTTTATATATCTTCAAAACATGCCTTCCATTGGAGTCGCACTGGTCAACTCTATCAAAGGAGATGAACCGAATCTCTCCTCCTCCTGCAGAATCTATTATGAGATCAGGATATGCTTCTCAGGCTAAGAGGCATACTTGGGAAGAGGCACACATGGCAGGAATTTTACACCGTGGCTCTTTTCATGGGAAAGACGAAGCTTCGGAAGACTGGGGTTCCTGAAATCACAACAAAGGAATTCAACTTTGTATGGTAAGGCCTAGTCTATGATTCGCGATTCTCCTTGCTGATATATTTGTAGATATATTACTGCCATGGTTCATTGACCGATGAACCCTGTGTTCACTGGGACCAGGTAGGTAGAGGACGGCGACAAGATACCTGCTCTTGCGGGGAATCCATCTCTATATATACCGGCTCTCGACCTGGACTTTAAGCCCGAGCACTTATTGCTGTCCTGTCTGGTGGAGTCTATGAACGTGTTGATTGGTAGAGTTCGAAGATCAAAGAGCCTTGATGGTGCCCTGGTTGTGCCCCCCCCCCAGTTCTCCTTCGAATCCTCCAACGTTCGACATCTGCGGAACAATGTCTGCGCCAGGAGCTATGCGGTTTCCTCGGGTTGCACTGCAAAAGACTCGAACGATCGGGGCTCTTTCTACTCTCTCGAATATTCAACTATATATTGACAACCAACGTTCGCAATCATGTCAGCCAGGGAGGGCTTTGCGCGGGATCCTTCTCCTATGTGACATTGTCCGGGATTCCCGAGACTCTACTCGACCAGCAGCTATATAGGAGCCGAACTGGTCATCGGGTTTATGCACTGTTCCAACCGAACCACCGTCCGCCACCCCAGCATTGCAGCACTTGCTTATTTTTCGATGGGTTCTGTTTCGAACGACCAAGGGCGAACTATCAATCCCCCCTTCGATCAGTTTTCCGTCGGGTAGTCAGAGCTGTCTGGTGGTTTCCCCCGGGTTTGCTGCAGCCCAGCTACTGCAAGGAGGCAGACTGATGCAAGAGGGTTCTGTACTGTATCCGTCCATACCGGCTGGTATACAGAGGATGAATCAAGGGGAGGCGGGGTGAACCCAATAAGACTTTGTCGTGCTCCCCTTTTGCTCAGGGACTATCGATGGCATTCTTCAGAATTTTTCTTACGTCCTTTGCGGTAGTACTGTCGAATGGACGCGAGAACGATTCGGGTCAATCCATTCTCGACCGGCGGCAATTCGACTCGGCTCTGGTCTTCATGCCGCGCCTACAACATCTCATGCTCGAAGCACACGGTATGACTGTGGTTCGTGCCTGGGGCTCATCGACACCACATTCAAGCGCATGCAATTACACCACTTCAGCTCGACAAATTTTCGTTGCAAACATTCATGAGAGGCGAATATATATACAAAAAAAAAAAAAATGGACGGTAGTGCCCAAGAGTTTAGTATCCGTGAGAGGTTTTCCCCAGACGGCCCGAGCGGGAGGACGGCCTACCAGAGGCAGAGGCTGCATCCAAGTGCGAAGAAAAATGAAATCGGAGATGGGTATCTAGGGGGGTAAATTGGTGAACTGGATAGGTGAATTTGACGAGGAGTCTGGAAACGAACACGTTGCGAATGAGATCTTAAGCTGGGTGACATTCTACACAGAGAGAAAATAGACAAAGATGGCACAATTAGTGAATCTTTGGTTCTATAACTATCATTTGCTCTCGGTTCTTTGACTTGCTTCTCGCTCAGGCCTTGCCGAGTGTATTGAAGCTCTAAGAGGAATTGAGGGGGCATGTATGAAGGCAACAAGATACGAATCGGCATCATAATTAGCTGTAGTGTCTGCTGGCATACAATTTTGTACTTGTTACAAGACCTATCAATAGATATCCGAACAAAGTGAATCCCAAGTTTCTCAAGCCCTTGCCCCTTGCAAAGGGGTTTCCTGTCCAAACTCCAATACCATTATTATACATGAAGAGAATCCCAGCTTCAATCTCAAATTGCAATACCTTTCCTTCACTCGCCAGTTAAGTCAATGACATCGATGTCCTCAGAGAATTTGCGCTTCTCTCCAACCACAGGCGCTGGCGAGGAGCCAGTCTGAGCAGTCTCTGCCAAGGGCTGCCGCGCACTCCCAGCAGCCAGGATATGATCCATGTTCGTAATGGCCGTGTACTCATCCCCAAGTAGCTTCTTAAGTCTGTCCTGATCGAAACGAACCAGCTCCTTGGTGGCCTCTGTACGACGAGTCGTCCAGCTCTGCAGCCGCTACGCAATCTGCCTGAATGTCTTTGTCACGACAAGAGTCTGAGGGGATCCCCTTCGCTCCGTCGTGTGAGTACAGTCAATATTTGCGCCGTCGAGCCCTGAGTGAAGGTGGCCACGCCGTTGCTTGTTGACCGGGAAGCGTCCGACTTCACGAGAACGATCGACAAGGAACTCGTTTAGACGACCGCAGTCGCTACAGTTGCAATGAACTCTGGGTCGTACCAAGCTTCGGTTGTAGACGGGTTCTTTGCCTACGTACTTGTCGAGATAGGCCTTGAGAAATGTGGTGAAGAGTTTCTGGTAGCCTGACAACTCGGTTGATGACATGGTGGAATAATCCAGAGTCGCGTCGACTTTGCGCAGAAAGGGGATCCATAGGTGAGGAATTTCAGCGCCTTTAATCCCAGAACAATCAGAGGTAAGCTTGGCAACGAAAGACGCGACGAGGTTATCAGCCTCCGTGTCAGCCTTCATCAAACCCCTAAACAGGGTCGACAGCTCACGAATGGTGGCGCTCACTGAGAGATCGCGACGAAGTTGGTCTAGCGAGCAACCGTAGCGTGCCCTTTTCATCGATTCGTCAAGTGAATGATGGCTCTGCGCCTTTGTGAAGTCGACCGAGGTGATCATGGACTTGGCGATGGATCGGTATAGTTGTAGAGAGCCATCAAGAGGTAGCTTTCCGTTACTTGCCTTGTCCATCAGTCGGGATAGGAAGCTGACAGCGAGTGCTAGCGATGCCTTGTGCTTGGCGATGATGGGTGCCACGCTACATGAATGTTAGCACTGTCGACAGTATTAATGTCAAGAACCGACTTACGTCTCTGAGAGGAAAGCCAAAGGGTCGTCAAAATAGAATGCGAGGTCTACCATAGATGGCCCATCTACGCTGCCCAAAACATTTGTGGCACTATTCTCCAAGCATTGTCGCGCAGTTTCGCGAGCCCACTCGAGCGCAGCGGGTTCGATGCTAGAGAGTTGATCAGGGATGGGGACCAGTCTGGTGATTGCTTCAGCCCGTTGGCCGAGATTAGTACCCAAGAGGACAGCCGAAGTAATCCTGCCTTGTGTCAGCCTACTCAATGCTCTTTGCTACTCAAACCAAAGACTTACCCCTTCTGGATGGCCTTGAAGCGTTGGTTGACATCACCACCACTCAACCACTCCTTTATCCAATCCCAGACACCAGGTTCTAGCTTCCTAGGGCTTAAAGCCATGGTCTTGTCAAGTAGATCGTACCGTTCACGGTTCAATGCAACTCTGACTACTTCCTGCACAGCTGCCGCATCCAAAGACACCCGGGAGCCTAGCCTTCCCGTAGGGTTCCACGCTTCGCTCAGGAGAGTGTCGAGTGCGACGAAGAGAGACTCTGGTGCCTGTGAGAGCAAACATCTACGGGCGAGATGTGCCACAGGCGATGGGGACTCGCCATTACCGGCGAAGAGAGAGGGAAGAGAGTTGTGGGGAGCAATAACGACGGTCTGGTTTAGGTGATTAGAGGAAGTTTGAATGAGGATGGGGAGATCATACCGCCAAGCGATACCAGTGTGTAGCCATTGGCCCCTAGAGAGTGTGTCAACATGGGTAGCCGAAGATACAACCAATGGATATGTAGCGAGACATACCGAGTTCCCCATGTACCCTTCATACTCCTCCCGTCCATCAACATCCTCAAAGGCATCTTCCTGAAGGATGTCCTCTTCATCAAGCTCCAGGCCCTTCGTCACAGTGTGACCATCCAAGCCAACAAGGGCCAAAACTTTATGCTCAGACTCCAGAACCTCGTCGAGTGCGTGGAAGCCATCTTCATCCTCGTCGTCGTCGTCGTCGTCGTCGTAGTCACCATAGCCATCATAGTACCCTCCGCGGTAAAAGCTCCTCCTGTCGTAGGGATCGGGGCAATACTCGACGCTTCCCGACTCCATCTTTTCGAGAAGTGCGAGGTAGACGTCAACGGGGAGCTTGCTACATTCTTCCTTTAGGGCTTGTACACGGATTAGATCATGTGCCTTGAGGGCATTGAGAGAGATGCTGGCTTCTGTGTAGTCATGGTCCAGAACGTGGTAGAAATATTCATTCTCGCGTTTCTCCGGATCCTCAGCAAGCCACCGGTTAAGCGCTTGTCTCAATGGCTGAGTGTTGATCTGGCTGAGGAGACTCGCTGAAGGACGTGGCTGGGCCGGGTCAAGAGCCAGGTTGTAGGTGAGAACCCAGCGATATCCAGAGGTGATGGGGAGGACCTCGTGCGAGACATCTGAGTACCAGAAGGCACAAGATTGAGCGTAGGTTGATGAAGAAAAGACGTGCGCCTGGCCGTTGTGTCTGAGGACCACGTCGCCGCCCCGATGGGTTGACGGCAAACAAACGACGAGTGTGCCAAACATGCCAAGAATCTTTTCAGTGCCGTGTCACTCATTAGTTATTGCATAGAGGACCGTATCTTAGAGCCTTACTCGGTGTGTGCCTTGAACATGGCACCTTTTTCGTAGATGAGCATCTTGTAAAGCTCGGCCTTGATAGTTCCATTAATGCCCAGAGTCTTTGCGACTTGTTTGCACAAGATTTGAAGCTGAGCTGTCCAAGTAGGATCACGCAGCTCGAATTGACCCGGGTCAAGTTCCCACGTGTTGCGCACAGAAGTGTCGACGATGGTCTCGCTGCCTTTGCCATAGGGCACTTAGCAGGCCTCAGCGATCATCTGGCACGCCTGGAATTCAGTAAGAGGCATAGCGATGTCGCCGACGCCATGAACGAATACGCCCGCTGAGAGACAATTCACAGCGGCCGAAGACGCAAATCTGCCATCAACTTGGATATTCTCAATAGCCTGTAGGAGTTCATCCTTTAGATCACCGGGGCCAACCGAGATAGTGTGGGAGGTAGCATCACGGCCGGGCATCTCGACTTTGACGTCGGTTGCCTCAGCCTTGACACCGGGTGGGAGCACAGATGCCATGATGGTCGGTGCTGGGTTGTCAAGATGAAGTTATCACCAGTGTCGTCGATGTGACGCGCCCCCGTTGCGTATGTAAGGTAAGGGGGTGCGTTTAGGGTCGGGAGGCTTCCTTGCATGCGCTAACGAAGTATGACGTCGGGTGTTAGCGTCTGGGGACAACGACATGGGTGTTTGCTACTTGCACTGGACTATTTCTGCTCGAGATTCATCTATCAAGTTTACAAAAGCATTGGCTGCGATAATAAATCTGTGCTTAGTTGATTTGATGACTCGTCATGGCCTCTTTGTCAGGTGCAGTACCCGTCTTCTATGTTCTTGTCTATCAAATAGTTAGTTACCCCGACAATCATCTTCGAAAAAGCAAACATTGGCTTCCACAGTGTGTATTAATTCCCTACACCTTCTCTCTGACAACTCTTTCTCTCATTTTGAATGGTATTATATGGATATCTTAACGTTAGCTTCATCAAGCGAGTCTCCTGACATCATCGGCCTATCAGAGCTCATCCACACTCCTCCCCGGTGTACATGTCTCAGGAATAGAAGACGGCGCCGTTGGAGAGGGTCTTTCTGGATGAACAGTGCAATACACATCCATCAGGCTCTGACAGTCTTCCGGCGGACCGTCACTGTCCAACGTGTAGTCCCATGCCCCGTCTATGAGCCAACAGTACTTAAGAAGCTCCGCCATCGAGTTTGCGTCGTCGGAGTTGGCATCAATATTTGGCAGGCGAGTCTTGTATGATTTCCAAGGCTCTTCTGTAGTGATGTACACTGAGTTCACGGTAGTTTTCGATGGTTTGGCGGACACGAGGGGTTCTCTGCCATGGCAGTTAGAAAAAGATTCGATGGTGTCATGGAAGCACCCACATTCTCCATTTTCCCTTGACTGGGTGTACCTGTGAGGGTTCCGGGCCATCGAACTCTCCTGGGGGACTATAGTGGATTAGAAACAGCTTTGTATATATGTACCAAGGAAGACTGACCCAATACAGATATAGCGGCCAGCCACGGCATCCAAGCTGGGAATGAGTCGGCTATTGCACAACGGCTTCAGTGTACTAACAAACTCTAGTCAGTAAACGTTAACAAGAACACTACAAAGAATACATACGGATTCCACGACTGAAGTTGAATCGTGCTGAACCACTTCCGCTTCACAAAGTCTTGACAAGTCTGCCCTTGCTCGATTTTCACAATCTCGCAAGCATCCTCTATACAGAGACTCCTCCCTTGGAGTAGGTCAGAGCAAGTATACGTCAGGTCGTTCCTTTCGATCAACCTGTCAGTAGCCACTGACATGGCCTTTGAAATAGACTCACAAGTATCGCCCCTTTGCACGGTGTAGGTCGTTCCTTTGCAGTTATCCTTGGTGTTAGGAGAGTTGGAAATCGGATATATCCTATAGTAAATATCAGCAGGGATGCATGTGCCGGTTAGAACTATCGAATACACACTTGTAGTCGAAACAGAAAAGGTCCTGTGCCCATAGAATCGACTCTACAAACTCCATCGTCGACCTCGCCTCAGAGATGTTTTCCCAAAGACCGTCTTTGAAATCCCCACATGATACCACCACATTGTCCAAGAAGTTACCGAGCGAAGAACGGCATGGATCGGCACAGTACAAGGCTCTTGGGTTGTCGTAAGCTTTGCTGTTCAAGCCGTTGAAATCTCTTACTTGCTCCGCAGAGATAACAAACGGACAGTTAATGTCTCGTGACAAGGCTTCTCGACATGATTGGGGGATGAAATCGGGAAACTTGAGGGGCGACTCGAAGAGTTTGTAGCAGCTTGCTAGCTGGAGAAGAGCTAGGAGTCTAAGCTTCCAAGCCATGTTGGAAACTGTTTCAAATAAACGACGATGGTTAGAGTTTGTGGGAGAAGCACGCCGGGTGCGGTCATATGAATGATTTAAACCCCATGCCGAATGCGCAGTGTCGCGCCGGATGGGGTAACCGAGTTGCGAGTGAGGACCTTGGTGATTAGAGTGATATGGAAGGATTGCTGCATGGGACAGGGGGCAGACGGATCTCATGGGATTACATTTAGTTTGATTTGTTTGTTCATGTTGCGTGATGTTGAAGCGGGACTAAACAAGTTCATTGTTATAGCCTAACAAGTAAATCTCGCAAAAATAATACACACATCGCCGTGTTTTATTCTTATCTATCAAGCAATTATTGAGCGTGCCATGAACCTCAAAAGAGGCAATTTAGCCGTGAGCTTACACTTGCAGCATCGTATAACCAACACTCCAGCGGGACATGAAGCCTGATTCACCCCTACCAACAATCTTTTGCGCCGCTGACCTGCTTTTTTGGGGCTTGGCTTTAAACCTTCATCATCTGCTCTGCCCCCACTCATTTTCCTCCTGTCAAGTGTCATCTCGGGTGAAGCCGAAATCGTCGGATCCCGGAAGCACGGCCCCACATGGCGCCGGGTCGGCGAGGAACCTGGACGTTATGTCGGCTTGATCCAGATCCATATCGATCAAGGGTTGGTCATAGTAATGCGTCCTGGGGATGTACTTGTCACCCTGGAATCATCATTCACCCTGGACTCGCACGTGGGGTCAACAAGTCATCTCTCAAAGCCTAGGTAGAACACAACACATCTCGACGCTATCTAAATCATCAAGTACATCAATAATCGCGTTCAGCACCTTCACCTCCCCGAAGGAAAAGAATCACTTTATCTACCCGGGCCCACCTCCACCACCACCACCACCACCATCTCCACCTCCTCCATAACTGCCTCCTCCATAACTGCCACCTCCTCTACTGCTACTATAGCTCCTATAACCTCCGCTATAGCTGCGGTGTCCACCTCCTCCACTGCTCATGTGGTAAGAGGTCTTGGGGGTGCTGTCAATTGCAGCATCGGCAGTGAGGAGAGAGCTCATCGTTGTTTGCTGGTTGATTCTTGATGCTGTTCCCGCACCGCTCCCTTCCCTTGGAGATGAGGATGTAGTTGGCTTGGAGGTCGGCTGGACTGCTGGTTTCTTGGCTGGAGCTGGGGTAGATCTGACTGGGGCCGGAGTATATCTGGTGGCCGTAGGCGCGGCAGGGGGAGTGGTTTTGATAGACGGAATTTGGGTCGTCTGGGCAGGCTTTGGGGGTTCCTGCTTCTCTGGCTCCTCTTGGGCAGAGTCGCGCCGAGAGAAGCAGAGGCACTTGGCAAGGAGGTCCTTGAGAGCCATGTTGCCGGCTGCCGGGGTGGCTCAAGTATGAGAAAAGTTAATGTAGTTGACTATGTAGAGTTAAAGATTCTAATGATGGTCCTTCCAACTCGTAAGCCAGACCACGAGATTTTATACCTGAGATGCTCAGTGTTGTCACTCCACAAATCGTATGCCCCTTGATTGATCAACAAGGCACCCCGCATCTCACTGGTGCTCGACCAAGACGATTCGCCTTCACGTATATCTGTTGCCTGCCTTAAAGCTCGGTACCTAAACAAGAAAAGACATGGGTCGTTTAATCAAGGTGTGAAGAAGGCGTTTTATTCTAGTTTCCGTACGTGAACCGGGCGTCTTGAACCTGGTCAGATCGAGGCTAAATTCGGCTGGCGAGGTTGAATCATGGATGCATAGCCTCCATGATCAGAGTCCGCCAAGACGTCTGTTGGCCTTGTTTCTGTACACACTATCTAGGACGTACTTACCTTATTTCTGTCTTCTTGGGAAGGTTTCTTTTTAAGTGCTGATGGCTAAATCAAAGAATATTCTTGAAGCCTTGGCATATGCGCCTTTGTCGCTAGATGTGCCTGAGGGTGCCAGCTCAAATTTATCGTGTATTCAAGGGTATCATTTCTTACTATCCATTCATTGGCTACTATTGTGCTTCCATCTTTATCAGTTCTGCTGGTCGTTGGGCCGGTTGTGAGTTGTGACAGCAAGACTAGGCTATGAATGTACTTGAATATCAAAAGCCCATTTGTATCCATTCATCAACTTGAGTGAAATGCCCAACTGTTTGTGTCTACACAAAGGAATAAAGTATGACGATCAAGTGGATTCTTAAATAGAAGCCTGGAAGAACAGCCTCATGCTACAACCAACCACTCAAACAAGTCTCAATTCCGCCCTCCACAGGCCATGAAACAGATCAATTCCGAACATGTCTTGTTCTTTGAGGCTGCCTAGTGCTCGCCAAGCATGTCAAAGCCCTACTGCATGGTTAGATCTGGTGACACAGCCACCAAAATAACCCCTCAGAGCTGTCTCACGCGGTAAGGCGTCTGCAAGGCATATTCACATTTTCGGTGGATACTTGATCACCAGGCAGAGAGATAAAGGTTATCAGCTGTTTCCATGTCGATCCTGATTGCAAGTTAATAAACGCGATTGTATGAAATAGCTCGAGCCGTCGTCTTTGAAATATTGGTCTGCGACTTGATCAAGATTTGTAGTTGCTTGTTGTTCACAATACCTACCTACGTATTGAATCCCCTTTCCTGAAGAAGGCTTTGGTCCCCACGCAGTAAAGATAAACATATTCATCAATACATGACGACATTAAAAACCAATCCTATAAAGAACTGTAACTTGGATACTGTGGACCTTCCATGGCAGCAGCCATAGAAGGCTAAATGAGTATCGGAAAGCCATCTACACAATATGCCACCTTTCCCAGGCATTCCCAGGGGGAGATAAGTACCATGTCTTTGTCCCCAAGTACCTTTGTCACTTGCAGTTGCTCCTCAATATTATCATCATGGCTGACCAAGTTCCCGAAAGCCTCCGCCAGCTAATCGCCGCCCTCGACATCATATTTCTCTTCATCTACCTCGCCGCCTCGTACCTACCATTCATCTACAGCTCATGGAACTACAAAAAAGGCATAATAGTCAGACGAGATCTTTGGATAGCTGCCTCTATCCTGGCCATGTCGGCGATCCGAATGGTAGGAATGCTGTTTTTTGTCGTCTACTACATTAGAAGTGGAGGCGGATCTAGAGACGGTGTTTACCGCGTCACTCTCAGCCTGAGAGTCATGCTCGCTTTGACAATTAGCCCCATCGATGCCAGGGTGACTAGATGGGCATTCAAGGCGTTCAAAGCGTACAAGTTGGTGAGGAGGACGAAGGTGGACCAAGAGACGGGGCCGCAGCAGCCTTCCACCAACACGGAACCCACGGCACGCATCCCTCGATGCCAGCAAATACTCGCCCCCGTCGATCCTCGCGGAGAATGTATACTAAAACGAGACGGGAGTTCTCTTCACGATTGTCTAATCTTCTTGTATTGGACTATCCCTTTCGGCATCTTATTGGCGGCCACGGTCTGCGCCGGACTCATCCTTTCTAAAGCACAACAGCACAATCGGCACTGGTCCTACGCAGTCGCGATCTGGATATTGCCTCCAGCTTGTCTGACGATCAACAGGTGCTTCTCCTCCTCTGGACGTCCGAGTCCGTCGAATCCTAGCCTATTGCGCCCTGATAGCTGGTACTCATGGATGATAGGGACCATGTTGGCAGCGGCGATTTTTCTTGCCTTGTACGCATTCGATTGTAAATTGAGACAGAAGGACATTATCGACATGGCCGATTTCTGGACTCAGTTTGCAGGTGTCATGTTTGGTTGGGGTGGATGAGATTGAAGTCGTCCATATGTGGTTCCTTATGTGGCAAAAAGGGATACTACAAATTGACAACCACGAGCATTCCATTCACATTCATCAACAGCTGTCAATTGATCGCATTAGACAAACTATCAGCTCATCAAAAAGCAAAAAAGATGAGCTTGATCATTCGACCACGCCAGGATTCGAACCTTTGGACTGTTAGTACGGATGTTTGCGGAGCTGTTGAAATTGTTGTGGAACTAACCTGGAATCTCTAGAGAGTTCGGGAGCTCAAGACCGAAATCTAGCGCCTTAGCCATTAGGCCACGCGGCCGGTTCTTGTTATTGAAGCGAGGCTTTCTTGTTGGCAGTTTCATGGTGGGAGGTGGCTGGTCGTCAGTAACATGCGATCCATTGACCATTGTCTCTTGCTTCAATACCATCATTAATACGACACATGTTTCTAAAAGTTATTCTCAGGATACTACCCATGCGCCCCTAGTACATTCATATGCCAAGTTGCTGTGCACAACGTTCATTCATTAGGAACTACATGTCAACTTCAACTCTTTAACCATTAACACCACTGCCAAGTTGTCTATCCGTCTACGCGAGCCTTCTGGCCTTGGTTGCCCTGCTTCCTCCCCCCTCTTCCTCTTCAGCCGACCGTTTTCTGAAGCTCATCTCTTGTTGTTTTGATGGGAGCCTTTGCATTAGTTCATGAGGATCGACTCTCAGGCACCGTGCGAACCAGTTCTGGCATTGTTCAAAGGTTATAGGGCTATCGCGAAGCTCATCTAGTAACTTTTCGAATAGACCCAGAAAAAATCTGTTTTCCAGAGGTTGAGATAGTTCCATCAACAACCCCAAAGGGACCTCGTACGGCAGGGCGTCCCAAAGGTCGTGGGGAGCCCATGGTTCTCGTTCTCTCTTGAGGACTTTTGCTTGGCTCAAAGCAGGGATGGCCTTCAGTGTGAGGATCCAGACCTTCTCAAATGCTAGCTGGTGGTTCCAATTCGTGTAAGCGCCGAGGAACAGCAGGAAGCACCAGAAAGGAATTTTGAGATCGGCCGAGAGAGAGATATAGGCGCTTGGGTCTGCCCCATGGCGGAGTAGTATTTTTAAGATACCAGTCTCTAGCGCGATACAAAGCATTGATGAATGGAGAGGCCACTGTGCGCTGCTAGTCCATATCCTTAAAAATCTGGTCCAAGAGGTGCCATCCCTATAGACTTTGTTTGGGTCATAACCAAGCTCGAGAAGCCTCTCCAAATGACGCACGTTGATCACCGTTTCGTTAGTATTTTTGCGAGGAGCTATGCTGAGAGCAAAAGAGAGTGGCGAATGATGTCTGTCTGTGTATGGACTGTCGAGGTATCCGGGTATGGAGAGTTTGCGGTGGATGTAGCCATCGATCCCACTCTCGAGAAGCAGCAGGCGATACACCCCCACCGCCGTCAACTCATATTGAGCCGGAATCTGATTTGTTCTCACCATCTTGGCTACGCCGAGTTCAGTGCTATCGAGAAGAGATGATACTGCAACTTCTATACCACCACCCTCATCACTAGCCAGGCGTGCGTATCGGGCCGCCTCACGCAAGGCCTGGGCAAATTTAGGCATGCCCTCTATCGGGTCTGGCTCTTCCCCGTGGATCTGGGTTTGACGGAACGCAGTACTTTTGAACCAGGAAAGTCGAGCTCGAAGCAGCGAAAGATGAGAGCAAAAGTTGGCCCTGACCTTTCCCCTGAGAAATCCGGCCATCTCAGGGGTGCGTAAAAAGTCAAACACGGTTCTGTGTAAGAAGCCCATTTTGTAGTCTTGCCATTCTAAGAGGCCTTTGCACCTCCCGTTGATGCGACGAGCCATTGGGCTAGATGCTGCTCGACAGTTGTCGTCGTCGAGCCATGCGAAATAAGCTGGAGGTTGTAACGCATAGTTTTCATCGTCGTATTCTCGATCGAGGAACACAAACATTTCGACGTCCAGCGGTTCTTCTGCATCACGAGCAATCATCAGAGTGCATGCCATCTTCTCGTGGTAGAATGAATCCACAGATGCCAGTATATGTTTGAAGAAATCCTCCAAGTCATCTGGGCAGCGAGAGACTCTTATTTTTAGGTCTGAGAATGTGTCGTCGTCGTTGAGACCTTCGCGTAGGAGTCGGGTAACTAGGGATACCCAGAGAAACACACCCATGGACCTGTCGACAACTTCTTTGATCAAAGACCGCGAAGCTGCAGCATCAGGGCCGCTAGAGACGAAACTCCATCGGGGATGTTCAGAAAGGCGAGCTTGGGTGTAATTAAGGATATCCTCGTGGGTGAGCTCATGTATATATAGTTTAGACTCTCTCGAGTTGCCAAAGGCGTCTTCAAACACATTCCATGGTCTACTAGACACGCAGATCTTGATGAATGATGGCTCGGAGAGTTTCTTGAGCGTCTTGCAGATGTCGAGGTGATCGCCCGAGTACTCGTCTAAACCGTCGATGAAGAAACATATGTGAATTGACAAGTCCATCTTGGCCACAGTTCGCAGCGCAGACTCGAGCTCAGGGTGTGTCCATTGAGGTTGTTTTGACGTGTTTGCCCATCGAGTCGGCAGTAGTTTTGGTATCAATTTCGGCTCCCCCTCGAGGATTTTGTACAGGAGTGACCGAAGGAGCCCTTCCAGGGACCTCTGTATGGCTGTCCCGTAGATGGTGAAGAAGTGCCTGGCCAAGATGAGCTCTCCATGGCCAGCCCACCCTTGTAGACACCTTTGGGTCTTTTCGTTATCGGAAACGAACTTCATAAAGGTCGATTTGCCGGATCCTGGCTTGCCCGAGACCCAGAACAGCTTCGAGTCGTCGTCGCTCAGCCAGCGACGAAAACACCCCGATGACCCCGAGCCGTCTTGTTGCAATCCCCACGAAAATGTAGCTTCGTGGGCTTCGGGGATGTTGCTGTGCCGTTTTGGACGGTCTTCGTAGTCGAGAGAATTCAAGATATCCATGGTCTGCTGGCACTCTCTGGCATCAATCGACAAACCCTTTAGCCCGGAGCAAATGCTCTCAATGTCATTTTGAGGGATGCTTCCATGGCGTATCAGTGTTTGAACTTGTTGGCTGAGGCTTTGCTGTGTGTCCGAAAGCATCTGAAACCAGGTGGTGGTTCGATCTGTCCAGTCTGTGATGGTCGATTGAAGCTGTGAAAGTTGGTTGCTCATCGCCCGGATCCCCTCGCTGTAGACGTGAGTAAGTGAGTGCCAGGGTTTTCGGGAGTGACGAACTTGAGCATGTCAGATAACATGAGGGACATGAGCTGCTGGCGGTCTTTTATCCTACTCTTCAAGTCTTGGATCTCCCCTGCCTTCATCTCGCGAGACAGGGCAGTCGAGAAGCTCTTCCAGGGTCTTCGAGAGCTGCCCTTCTTGATAGCTAGCACGCCCATGATGGCGAGCAAGTCATCGCAGTCCTTCTTGCAAGCAGCAACACAATCTCGGAGATCTGATGGTGCACTCGAGTGTGAGGGCACCGACTGGAGCTGGGCGCTGAAGGAACCAAGCTTGCCACAAATGTCTTGGATATGGAGGTCGTTTGGCGTGAGGCCCGACGCCGATGCGTAGATCTTGCATGTATCCTTGAAGAGTCGACCGACGAATTCGGTGAACTGGAGAACATTCCCGGCCAGGGCGACAGCTGCTAGGGGCTCCATGGCGTTCAGTGTAGAAAGTGAGCTTGGAGAGTTGATGTATGGCGGGGGAAGCCATAAATATTTGAAGTGAAGCCTGATCAGCCCAAGCCTAAGCCCATGAGGCGAAGCACATGCAGGTTGTACAATGTGCAACTTTTGTGGCTGATGATGAGGCCCCCGAAACATTGAAGTTACAAGGCATAACTAGGTAGGTAGGTACCAGACAAGTTCAAGTACTGCAGGCGCAATCGTGGGTACCAGGGCGCCTTTCAGCCACCCCCCGCTGCAAGGCTTTTCAGGAAGCCAGTGTCTGCGGCATCGCCATCCAGAGTGGCAAGGTCTGCAACAAACAAACAAACAAATAAACAACGCACACTAGAAGAACACCTGCCGCCAGTCTTGAGTCCTCTCTTCTTGGTTTCTCTTATCTCATTATGTATTCATGAACTGATCTATCTGACGCCTTTACATGGTAGGGATACCCTCAAATTCTGCATAACCCAGCGCGAGGTTCATGTTTTCTGCAAATCTCATTAGTACCTAACCGAACGTCTTGATTAAAGAGGTACTTACGCAAGCACTGGGTACTGGCTCCCTTGTTCAGGTTATCTATTGTGGAACAACTGAACACAGTTAGCACGACCAATCTTTCATGGGGCTGTCAATCACTTACATGACCACACGCTTGCCAGTGTCATCAACAGCGAACCCTCCAATCTCAACGCCGTGTCGTCCCTGGATTGCCTTGACGAGCGGCGCCTCACCGACAACCTTGACCAGCTTCTCACCGTCGTACCGCTGTTGGAACAGCTCCCTGATATCGCGAGAGGAGATCTGCTTGTTGAGCGGGATGTTGACAGTGTGGTGAATTCCTCTATAAATAATGTTAAGAAACCCCCAGTTAGCTAGAGAGGAGGGAATACTCACCGGAACCAAGAAGCCACATGGGGGATAAAGGCGGCGGAAATACCCAGATGATGATTGATCTCGCGTTCGTGAATATGGCCAGTCAATGAGTAGGGGAGAAGGTTATCAGTCAGGTTCTCGACATTGTTCCTCGGAGAAGGCTTGGTTCCAGCTCCTGAGTAGCCAGAAACGGCAAAAACGACGGGTTGACCTCCAAGAAGGCCATTCTCGACGATGGGAGCAATGCTGAGCTGGGCAGCAGTAGCATAACAACCAGGCACAGAGATCCGTGTAGACTGAGCAATCTTAGACCGCTTGGTGATCTCGGGTAGACCATAAGTCCAGGCATCATCAAACCGATAGTCGGCGGAAATATCGACAACGACGCTCTTATGGTCGCTGTTCTTCTGAGCCTGATCAATGGCCTCAATGTAGGGCTTGCAGGCAGAATTGGGAAGAGCCATGACCCAGCAGTCAATGTCTTTATCCAACTGAGCAATATCCTCAGGTATCAAGCTCTCGTAAGTGAGCTTGCGCTTGGTGTATCCCTCGAGTTCTTGACCGGCGAGCTCTCGGGAGGATACATGCCGAAGGTCAATGAATGGGTGCTCATTGAAGAGGTCGATCAAGGCCTGACCAGTATATCCACGAGCACCAATCAAACCGATGCGAGAGGGGGAATCATTCGAGGCATTCTTCTTGCCCAGAGGCGGGTTGGGGTTGGGGGTGGTGTACTGTCCCAGCGACCTCGTAGATGAGAGGCATCGAGCTTGGACGAGACGTCGACTAGAGGCCTCAATTGGCGTCAATTGTTGAAAAGCTCGGCGGGCGCCGGCGCGCAAGGCAATTGAGGGGGCAGACATGATGTTCTCGGGTCAAGGTAGTCCGATGTTGTGGTGATGTCAATCAGGCCAGAGGAGTGTCTCAGCGATTTCGCTTTGACCGTGGTGGTGTAAATGTCACGTGACTGTCTTTGAACTTGGCTGAGGACGATCTCATGGGTGCAGTTTGCATCAACTGACTCGTAAAAACGAGGGGTTATGGATTCATTAGACGGAAATCGATGATTGCGCTGTTGGAGTAGCGGTCGGGATCACCTGAGATCTACGCAGTGTTGCCATTGTGGATTAAAGCTGTGAATACTGGGGACCACTTACACGGGTTCAGGTCAGGATCAGACTTTGTTTCGAAACGTTTCCATTAACAACAGAGGATCGCTGCAGTTCTAGAGGTTTTTCATCGGGACAATCGCGAGTAGGTTATTTACGCGGGAAATGTCATGGTTGAGTTCGTGGTTCAGGCCTAGGTGTCCCTGTCGGGAGAACACTACTTGAGGACGCTGCATTACCATTACCATCAACTTTAGCACACGAGGTGTAGGACACGACAGCTAAAGAAATATCTAATACCGGGAAGAAACATCCATCCTTCTCAATCTCTCTACTGAGCCAAAGGTCCAACCAGCGTCACCTCATCAATATGCGAATACGAAGAACCACACAAAAACTTGAACAAAACCTTAGGATTATCCCCAGCCTGCTCCTCAGTCCACCGACAAGTCGTCGTCAACTCCTCAAACCTCCCATCGGTAGTAGTAGCCGACGTATGTCCCTCAGCCTGATTAAGTCCACCCCAAACACAGTAAATGTCAACGCTCTGACACCCTAAACCACCGCCGTAATCGAGATCGAGGTTGACGTATGCCGAGAGGTCGTATTCCGCTCCCGGCACGATGCGTGAGGCGTCGAGTGTGTTGAAGACGTAGTAGCTGGTCATTGATCCGGATGTGGAGAGGGCTAGCGAGAAGCCTTGCACCTGGGTGTCTGGGTCGAGACTGAGTCCGTCATAGCCGCCGTTGAGACCAGATGACCAGGGGTCGACGCTGTAGCCATCGTTGAAGTCGCCGTTGATGAGGATGTTGGTGATGACAGGCTCGGCGGACGAGGTGGTCGATGAGGCGACTTGTGTAGTGGATGTAGCGAGTGTGGTGCTGTCGGTCGAGACGGTGATGGTAGAAGAAGACTCAACCGTCGAAGATGCAGACTCGGTGGTGGATGTAGGGGCCGTAGTGCTGTCAGTTGAGATTGTGGCAATCGTCGAAGACGTCTCAACTGTCGACGAAGCAGGCTCAGTGGTTGTAACAGAAACCGCAGTACTACCGGTTGAAACAGTCGCAACAGAAGACGAGTCAACAGTCGAAGACGAAGTCACATCCACGCTGGTACTAGACTTAGGTCTACACAGCGCCGCCTCAGAACCAGCAACAAAGCTCAAAGCCGCAAGCGCAGCAAACAACTTTTGCGAAACCATAGCGAAAGACTGAAGGTGAGTGTTAAAAAAGGAGAGAACTGAGGTGAATACGAAATGTCCCAAGAATCAGCGAGGTCTGGACTTTTAAGTAGCCACTTGCACATCACGATAGGGCTAGCGCAGGGTCATCAGAATCTAGCTTCGCTCTAGACGCGCCATCGATTACATGGCGCTTTTTATACATGTTCACCGAAATCCAGGCCGGTTGACGAGGCATGGTGGTTGTCGATATATACTCTGGTGTTTTCTACCCTTGGACTCCACCTTTGCTCTCTCAACGCCAAGATGTTTGTCCAACGATGAAGCAAGAGAAGCCAAGAGTTAGGATCTCGACGAGTACTTTTAGTTATAGATCCAGGTACAGATACGTCCCACCATTTAACCCCCCTGTCGGCTTTTCAATAGTTTAAAGAGTGGATATTCAGCTGAGCACCATGCGACTGGGGCTATCCCTGAAGAATTCCCATTGGCATCTTTTTATATCCATTCACGGTCGCTATCCGAGAGTTGAAAGAAAAGATCAAGAACAAAAAGTTGTTTGCAAGTATTTGCTCCACGCTCGTATCAGCAAATAACAGTGATTATAGCGACTGCAAGCAAAGTCAGGGGTATTAAATCGGCAAACAATGACGAGGCTAAGAGAGAGATTAGAGAGAAAAGAAGTCTTAACAAAGTCTGTCTTAACTTCTCACAAGACCTTGAGCCTTTACAATTTTTATTTCTTTATTAAAGCCTTATAATAAGATATACCCAACCAAAGCAAAGTTTTATACCATGTTATCCATATCCCAATCAAAGTTGTCCAGCTCCTGTGACCCAAAAGCGCCAAACAGCTCGTTATCACCCGACGGATCCAGACTTCCACCAGCACTCGCGGGACCAAGTCCCAGGTCTGAGGGCACGCCCATCCCGACATCCAGCATGTTGTCGACAGACATGCTGTCGCCCTGAACACCCGAAGCCGCAGCGGCCATGGCATCTCCCAGCGCCATGTCTGCCGTCTGTAGCATGGCTTGTGCCTCAGGCATGACCATCAGCATCTCGACTCTTCGGTGTAGACGGACCACGATCTCGGCCAGTGCTGCATCCTTCTTCTGAAGCTTCTTGCAGCCTTCTGCCTCCGCCTTCAACATCTCACGGAGCGTGCGTGGGCGCTGGAGCGATGGAGGCATGTTGCCGTTCGCATCGAGCATGGCGACGGGAGCATCCTTGACCGCATCAGGAGCGCAAATCAGCGATGTAGCAACGTCGTACACACTGTTGGCATTCCCGGTCTCGGTTTGTTGCCTAACTTCTTCCAAAATGATGTGCAGGAGTCGCTTCGAGCCGAGCAGCTTGAGCGCCGCGAGCATTTGGCGATGGGTATATGAAGTCGGCATGCTGTTTATCGCTGGGTGCATGCTCCAGTGCACGAGGCCCTGAATGTTGTGCTTAATCGCACTGGCAAGCCCGTTCGTGGCCGTCGAAGTCCAGGACTCGAGTTCGTTAATGTCGGCACCTCCTGTCCGTCGTGACAACGGGATACTATCCTTGAGCACCCGAAGAAGGGGCTCAATGTCCTGATTCTTTGGATCGCGCCTCTGATATGTCCGGAGGGAATGCTCAAGGGGCTTCGCTATGAGGTTCTTGACAGACGAGAGCATCGTGCTCGCCTCACCTGATATGCTGCTGGGAAGAAGGATAAGTTGGAGGACCTTGATGACGGACTTGGCCTCCTTCTGGTCGAGCCAAAGATAATCTGACAGGAACCGGATAGCTGGCACGAGAGATGGTAACAAGAACGTATCGACCAGATCTACATTTCCAAGTCAGCTTGAATAGTTCTCTCATGTCATCAAATAGCCTTCTCAAGTCATGTACTCACATTCGACGCCCCCCTTAAGGCTCTCATCGTTAAGATAGCCATGAGCGTACGCAACAACAATGTTCTGGAACAACGGCGCAACCAACAGATAGAATTCCTGCGGGGGACAGGAAGACATCAATTCGTCGCCAAGACCACCGGCCTCGGTGTCGAACAGTCCGTGAATCCAGCCGCCGATATGTCCATTTTCCTGTTCTGTCAGCTCGTCGCCCTGTCGAGCGATATGTCCACGCCCGATGATCTTGGCCACACACGAGTCTGGAGTGATCGCGCCGACATCTGCGGCTGTCAGGTTATATCGGTAGGCGAACGCCAAAACCAACAGAAGAATGGAACCGAACTCCTCGTACACTGGTTGGTACTCGCCTTGATCCTCTTCATACCGCCAGTTGTCGAGCAACTGACAAAGCGGTTCAAGGATGGCGGGCAACTTCTCAAATAGAAGAATCACATCTAATGATTGTGGTTTCGCCGCCAGCTGACTGCATAAGAGCTTCAGAGACATAGTCTCCTTACTGTGACAGTATTGTCGCAAAAGCTGTTACTCTGTTAGTCCTCAAATACATGTGCGGTCCTGAGTTGCCGACCAACCTCAATGAGCGCCTGACAAACCGCGCCGACATTTCCGTCCATCTTGTCAAGCTCTGGAATCAAGCCTTGGATCTTATCCGTGTCGGACAAACAATCCTGGACAAGTTTTTCTTTCGAGTATTTTTGCAACGACGGTTCGTCCGACAGAGAGATCTCTCCGAGGATTCTTTCCACGTGGTCTCTCTGCACAAGACCATGAAGGACACACGATGCGCAAAACTCCTCTCTGACACTTTCAGTATACGGATTGTTATTGCGAGACTCGTCAAACATGAGTGAGGCTGTCGGGAACAGACTGGTGTCGACATGGTGTAGTGCTTCCGTGATGCAAAACTCGGCTGACGTTCCTGGGAATTGGGGAGGGCAAAGTTGATACAACAGGAGAGGGAGCTTGTTGATCAGGTATGAGCGCAGAAGGTGAGCATCTTTCTGGCCCTCGTTGCGAAACACAGCATTGGCTAGTATATCGAAAGATGCTAGGATCAGGTCAATCGCGCTAGATTGAACATCTCCTTGATACTTGTTGTTCATGTAAGAGAATAGGGCGTTGTCGTCCAGAATAGGGCGCCCAATAAGCTAAGTCTATTATTATTATAAGGAAGCATTTTGAACAAGGACCTTACTAACCGCAGCGTTGAGGTAGATATATAATCCTGCTCGGGTATTACTGATGGGGATCTCGGGTATCACAAAGTTTTCCAGTCCAACTGTGGAATCCAGGAGTTCATCCATGGCGGCGTTAGCAACCTGCTTCTTCTTATCCGCAGGATCGAGACTTGCAAGGGTCTCGGTTCGGAAGAGCTCCAACTTCTCAGTGAGCTCTGGCACAAGCTGTAGTGTTGGTACAAAGCTTGCTAGGCTAGTAGCCAGTTCTTTTCGAGCATCTGCCACAAAGTCAGCGTTTCATCGACAAAGTCTGCAAGTCGAGGTACCTTTGGCGAATGGTTTACTGACGGCCTTAACCAGTATGTCATTCTCACAAAGACGGAGAAGCAGCGCCACAAGACCGGCTCGAGCTGACTCCATCTCATCCCTAATCTGCGGAGAATGCAGTTGTCCGAGCATGTCGGCCGCAAAGGCAGTAGACGCAGCCGTAAACAGCGTCATATATTTGGAAATGATCTTGACCACGTCCAACGCAATAGTCGAGTCTGGGATAGCTCTGCCCTCCACAACCGCCTTCGTAAGGCTGTAGAAGATGGCTTCCTCGGCCCAGTACGAACTTTTCCAACGTTTTATTTGTGTCTTTGGCGGTTGCGCTGTCTCATTCTTGTCGTCACCATTGTTGGGTTGTTGCTGCGCTTGGGCATGTGAAGATGAGTATTTATAGAGTGCACGCAATACAGACGGTGTATCGATATAGCCCAATCGCGTGAGCGCCTGTAGATACGGAGGAATTCGAGGATCGAGGCTGTTGTCGTTGGAGGGTTGTGGTCGCAAGAAGAAATCGGCGATGACGGCGGGGGGAAGAGGGTGCTCGGCGTAGACCTGTTGTACCAAGACCTCGAATCGATCCGTGTCGACACGTCTGGCGATACAGCGGGAAACGAATGTTTTCCAGAAGTCGATAGTTGCGCGCAAGGCGCCCTGCGCAGCGGTTCGACTGTCCATGTTGAAGATGCTGTGAATGTCGATCGATGGTGGTGGTTCAAGGAGGAGTTGGAGGTCTGTTTATGCGCCGACAGAAGAAGAGAATCGATCCATGAGTCAGGCCTGCCCTATCAACGAGGGGTTCCCGCCTGTTGTAAGCTTCCCGTTTGCAAGGTTGAATGTTCAAGTATAAACTAGATATACTTTGTCGTAAGAAGGAGAGTTCGTTGTGGGTGGGAGCTTTGAAGCTTCAATCGCAGGCGCGAAGAGCCGGTCGCGGGTGGGACCCTTGAAACGTTGCGACCGTGACGCGGAATCATTCCGCGGTGATCAAGTGTCAAACAAAGAGCATGATGGTTCTCAAAGGACAACCAGAGAGTGTGAATAGACATGCCAGAATGCGAGATAAAGAGATCCCAAGTCTTAAGAGGAGTTAAAGTATCTTATATTATTTTATATAGATTTTTACTCAGTATCCCATTGCTCCTACATACGACTTAAGGAATGTCAAGAGAAATATTAAGACACTAAATAGTAAAGACCTGAATTCTTTCTTATTTTTTTTCACGAACTTCACATACTTATCCAAAATAGAGGTCTTTGATCAAAGCTATGCCGTTTTGAACAGAGAATATCACGAACGGCAAGATATCACGACTAACAAGACGTCAAGATTGACGAGACGTATCCGCTGATAGGTCCCGACAGCTTGAATATCCGAACTGATGGAAAGAGACAGTGGAGACTGCAATGCTGCGTTGGCTGAATGACTTCCCTTTGTCTAAAATCGACTGTTTGCGGTGCCTTACACGCGGATAGTCGGTCAATAAGGCATCATCTCACTCCCTCACAAAACAGATACTCGTCAAATAAGCAATAGTTCAGGCTACCCATCATAAGATTTATGTTTTCTCTAAATAAGCCTTGCCAATACTAACAGGTAGCCATAGATTACCACTCTTGTCTATGCCCATGTTAGATATTGTTTGTCACACCAGGCACGATCCCCTCAAGAATCTCCACCAGTTCATCCCACACCCTCTGCGTCAACTTCTCCCCTTCGTCACCCTGCATGATTTGAGGAGGTTCATGCAACTTGGCGTCAAACATGAACCGTCCCTGTGTTTCGTCTCCCGCAAACGCCGCGACGAGCAGCGTTCGTGACCCCATCTCGGCTGTCCGCGCAAACAGGGCGGTGAACAGCTTGAACATCAGGTTGAACGGGAACGGAAATCTTCTGAATAGTTGTGTGCCGCAGAAGCCGGGGTGGAGGCAGTTGACGACGATGTGGCCTTTGCCTGATGCGTCGACCGCTTCAGCTAGCTTTGCTGTGACCATGACCTGCATCATTTTGGTCACGTTATAACGTTCCAACACGTCCGTCTTTGCGTCCAGCGCTTTGAAGATGTTTTCTAACTCACGCTCCGGGAGAGGGCTCTTTCAAATTGTTAGCCAAAGGGCATGTTGAGTTGTTGAGAACACGTACCGCGGTAGCTGCATCAGATGACACGACCACAATATGGGGAACGATGTTAAACTTGGTCGCTGTGCGCCTCATGATAGGCAGTAACAACATCGTGAGAAGAAATGTCGAAATGACATTTACGGTCAGTGTAGACTCATGGCCCTCGATCATCTGGCGCGTAAAAATGAGCCTACTGGCGTTGTCGACCAGTATATCCAGGCGATCCAACTTGTCGACACGCGCAGCAAACTCGCGTACGCTGTCGAATGAAGCCATATCGAGTTGCCAGACCTCAACTACATCCTTCTTTCCCGTCGTCTCTTCGATATCCTTCTTAGCTTCTTCGCCTTTGTCGAGGTTGCGACATCCCAGAATGACCTTGGCGGCGCCGAGGCGAACAAAGTGACGCGATGCTTCGCGACCAATGCCTGGCGGACAATTGACGTTAGTATTGGTCAGGTAGTGATGATTGCTTCTTGATATTACCGCTATTCGCGCCTGTCACGACAACTATGCTTCCCGAGCAGTCTTTTTCTGGGTAGGGCATGGTGATGAACCCACTCCGGGCCATGTTGTAGACGAGGGTATTCATCGTCGCTGGTGGACGGACAGCTGTCGCGCGATTGAATGGTGTATATAAATAAGCCTGTTGATATGATTGAGACAGGTTCGAGCTTGAGATGATCAGAATTGATGAGTGTCAAAGTGGTCTGTCAATCTGACAGCTCGATTGTAGCTTCTAGGTTATCGCTAACCCATGTCGTCCCAGCTCGGGTTGTGGAGTTCCCCAGACGGGGCCGCATCATGTCACTCAATTTGGTGATACAACCAAGAATGTTCAACATATTAAAGATTCATTTAGTAGAAAAGGAAAAAAGATCTAGAGACAAAGCAAGAAACTGCAGAGCATGTGGGGGGATATAAATATTCCAACAACGCCAACAAGTGCAATTAAACACCAAAAGAACGCTCTCTCTCACTTCTCAAACGTCACTGACATGGTCCTCTTGCCCGCAGCCCAACCACCGGCGTAGTCGGTGCCCAGGTAACGTCCCTTCATGAACCAGATCAGGAAACTGAACAGCTTCATCGTGCCCATCTGGCCTGTAGCCCTGCTTCGTCCCAGGGTCACGGCAAACATCTCCTTCTTGTTGACGGCGTACTCGGGTGCCTCGCCACTCTCGAGGTATGCGGGGAGAGCCTTCAGCATGTGCCTGGACTGTGCCTCAGCGTGCATCAGCTTGGGAGCCTCAAGGTTACCAGCGTCGCCCACGACAAAGATGTTCTTGTGGCCCTCAGCCTGGAGGCGCGTTGTCTGCTTGATGTAGTTGCGGCCGTCGAGAAGCTCCTTGGGCACGAACTCGGTGTTGGGGATGATGCCCGTGGCGGGGAGGTAGGCCTGTGTAGTGATGGTCTTTGTAGTGCCATCCGAGGCCCGCAGCTCGAGGACAATGTCGGAGGATCCAGGAGTGGGAGTCGCGCTCGTGACGGTCGTGTTGGGAATGAGCTTGACCTTGAGCTTCTCGAGCTCCTTCTGGGCCTGCTTTCGGACCTGGTCGGTAGCCGGGGGCGCGAGGGGAAGGCTGTCCGAGTAGATGAAGATGACCTCCTTCTTGCCGTGCTGAGAGTACTCGAAGCCGAGCTCACCAGCCGTCTCGGAGCCGGTCATGCCACCACCTGCGACGACAATGGTCTTGGCGTTGCTGATCTGGTTCTGAATCTGATGCAGCTTGTTTTTGGACTCCTCGGTAGTTCCCAAGCTCTTCCAGATCATATCATCGCGAGTCCTCGAACCAGTAGCGATGACCAGAGAGTGGTAGTTGACCTCACGAACCGCAGCAGTGCCATTGAGCTCAACGCCGACAATATTGGATGAGGGGTTCAGTGATACAGCCTTGCCCTGGATCCACTCAAACTTTTCGGAGGGATACTCCTTGAAGGTGGGCTCGAAGGGGATCAGGACCTTTTCGTCGGCGAGCTGACCGGGGACGACGGCGCGGGGCATGGCGATGGGCCAGTGGAAGTGGGTGTTGGGAGAGACGACGACGATCTTGAGGTCCTTTCGCTTGAGGACGTGGTTTACCATGGTCTGGCGGATAATGGGGAGAGCGGCAGGGCCAGTGCCGAGGACCACGATGGTCTTGACGTTGTCAGTCATTTTGAAGGTGGTGATGGTTTTGAGTCGGGTTTGGTGTAAGTCGTCGAGATGTAGGAGTCGGAAAGTCGAAGATACTGTGCCAATTAAGATAATTGTATGTGATTATAGATTATAGTCCTCAATTGAATCCCGATATAGACAGAGTATTCGAGTTCTTGGACTTGCTTGGTGAGTTGAGGTGAATGTGAACGAGATGCTTCATTCGGGACCAGCAGCCTCTAAATACACCACAAGAACATCACAAAGAATTCAAACAAGAGACAATCAGACCCACCCAGGCATTTGTCACCCACCGCTTGCTTTCAAAGCCGGCTCTCTCCAATCCATAATGCAAAATTAAAAAGCCCCCTCCAGGCCGCGCGCCGTCCGGCGACTTTTTTCATACGCAGGGGGGACGGCAAAGTTTACCAGGGCCAGAAATCCACGATGTGGGAGAGACGTCTCTATTTCAAGCCGGATGGATGTCTTGGACATTCCCCCGTGTAGCCGCGCGCTGTGGCACATCGGGTCGACTCCCGCGCGGGAGGTTTGGTCGGCGCGGGCCAATCATGGTGCTTAACGCCGGCCGTCCCCGCCTTACCGAGCGCCGGACCTTTCATGACATCCGGGTGGATTTGTAAAGTTTGCGGGATTCGAAGCGAGTGAGAAAAACAAGCTGGCAAGACTTGTGACACGTGAGATTTCTCTTGGCCGGCATTTGGGATCATGATCTGATTTGGGGGCAGAATGATAAGCTTTCCCTTGCATCGGCAAGTAGGCAGTGTTTGCTGCAATTCGAGGCCATCATGTAACCCAAGACATCCCATTTCCCTGAGAAAAGCTCTCCGTATTCGGGTCTTTCATTCAATATTGCCAAGTTCTTCCAAACTATGATTCACGCACGGCACATGCTGCAGATCAACAACAGCCCTGGCACCACCTCTAGATAATTATCATATCAGCCAGGTCTAGACCCTCCATCTATCGATTCCCTTCTTTAATCGCCCCGGCGATTCGGAAAGTTCCAATAATCCGAGGAGTTGTTGCCCAGGGCGCCACACCACCAATAAGCGACTTGGCCAGCGAGATTAGACAGCCCGATTCGGGGGTTCAAAGCCGACTCCACTCAAAGGTTAAGACTCTAATTTAATGTCACAAAAACACCACTATGAGAATTCTATTTGGTGAATATATGAACAAAGAAGGAGCTAGACATCGCCATGTCAAAGAATCTCCTGATACCAAGAGACGTATGCCGTCTTTTACTAAACAAGGCTGCTGCAAACATCCTCGCTAGTTAGATAGTTATGATATTCTCTACGAAGTATGGAGTAGTCTACCGGGTATTCGAGATGCAACCATCCTCATGTTTGGTCTTGACCATTGATATCGTTAAACGCTGCAGGTCAACTCTAGCACACACCACGTGTCACCACGGATAGTATCATTTATGGCACTCCTGGCCTTGATACTCATTCAGTGAAGCATCAATACTCCGTAGGTTTTCTTGTTTTATCAACGAACTCGTGGACGGGAAGCAACTCATTCTTGAGTGCTATGACGAACTATTCGCTTCTAAAATTCACGGAAGGATGAGGGTGTTTTCGTTCAGGGTATCTCGCTTGCCAGATACGTCAGACCAACTATCAACGACATCATCGGTAACTTTTCTCCCAGGAATTTCAATCAGTGTTAGAGACACCCTGGACCCGTCCGAACTGCAATACGCCGTCCGAATCACTCAAATCCAAGGAATTGCGTAGTTCGTGACGCCGCCCCTCGACAGAATCTACAGAAAATCATGGAAACACCTCTCACATCTGATGCCCAATGACGGCAGTCTAAGCATCTTGACATCAGCAGTCGACGAACTGTCACTTCTCAAGCCTAACCAATCATCTCGATCCCATGCCCGTCCCGAAAGGCAAATACCCAGGTGGCTGCAGAAAAGCCATCGAGGGTGTGCAATGACGAGTTTATCCTCGTCCAACCATCTCACCTTTGGTGGCTCTGAAAGGCAATGACATCTCAACGTGGATTTCAATCATCATTAGAGAAAACACCGAGTCGACAATCTCTAGTTTGGAATGTCATTCCATCTTAGCTATTCATCGTCATAGGCAGGCAAGGTTGAAAGTCGGTTTCCTTTCCAGGTAAAAAGGACACTGGGGTGGTGGTGCGGCTTAACGTCATATTCCCCTAGAGGCGCTGTAGTATGATGCAAAATTTCGCCGCAGCGCAACCCACCACCACCACCTGCGGCGTCTCTACCTCCTCAGGAACAATCAGTAAATGCTCCGAGATCATATCAGTGTCAACAGTCTGAAGAAGAGACTAATGTCGGGTCATGGCGACGCTGAAAGGTGTTCGAGGAGGTGGGGAGCTCTTGGTCTGCACCTATGTCATTTCCCACATTCGACGTCAAAAGAAGCATTGGGGCAAGGAATGGGTTAAGGAGAGGGGCGAGGGTTGGGGCCGACATGCTTGACACACCCTCAAACCCTTGAGCAAAAGATTGGGCCCCCAAGTCTAGAACGATTGAACCAGCTTGACTCAGCTCAAGGGTGACATTGAGGCTTTTGGGATAATCGAGCCAAGTTTGACCACCCAAGTGTCGTCATCACGTGTGTCGACAGACGATCTGGAGGCGACTCGACGAGGGGGATAGGCAAGGTGTCCGTTTTGAGTAAGTAGCTTGCCTCAACTGGCTGAGATGAGGAAGATGCCGTCCAGGGTCGAGGATCATGAGCTTCTCTTTTGGTAAGAGGCAAACCGAATTGAGCAAGATGCCGTTTTCGACACTCACGAACTGTGACCTTGGAAGCCCAGTGGAGTCAAGCGTGCCTGGAAAAGATGAGGCTCTTGATGTCTCCTGACGTCGAAGGGAAGCTGTGCCAGGCTGTATGGCCACTTCGACCAATGACGCAGATGGAATGTCGAGAGATGGGCTAGCCTTGTGGACGGGTTGTGGTCCAAGCTCATGACGCTCGAGGTGCATCCAGCGTAACGTAAGAGGCGAAACGGTGGATGAGGCAAGAGAGATATGACGGTGTAGCATCGCGTAAAGAAAAAAGGAGGCTCAAGTCAATCAATCGTTTGTTGGTGGTGGTCCGTGTTGACCTTCCGTTTATTCCCTGGAACCTAGCAAAACCCTCGAGGTGACATCAGCGGGAGGGGCTTTTTTGGCGCGGGCGGGGATCAGTGACCTCACTGGCGCTGCGAGCTGTCGCAGAGGATGCCGTCATTGGCCCACTCAGGAGCTGAAGTTCTGTGTTGGGAGAGAGTGAGTGCTGGTCGTTGAATTGATACTGTGGTCGTGGTTCGACGTAATTGCGCTTCCCTCTCTTGACTCCGTTTCTCTCTTTCGAGTCAATCCGTTTTCGTGGCGTTGCTGTTCAATGACAGAATGGACAAGTCCAGTCTTGTGGTGGTGGCGGCAGAGACTCACTTGTTCGGTGACTATCGACGTCAGAATAGTTGACGGACTCAGGGGGTGTATTGATCCTCGAGGTTCCAGTGTCTGAGATAGATGGTCATACCCAATATTCAGTGTAAAGAGTTCAACCCAAGTAAAAGATCCTTCTCGTCAGGCACAAACACCATGCAAGTAGGAACCATTAGCCTTTTCTAAAGCCGGAGCCTTGGGCAAATAAGGGGAAATGGGGAAAATCCAGGGTCCTCCCCCTCCAGATCGAGGATTCGGCTCGGGACCATGGGGAAATGGCGACAATCCCATGGTGCCTCGGCCGAGTCCGCTCCCATGATTCTCACTTTTCGACCCCCTCCCGGGCCATTCCCCACGTTTTCCCTGATGGCGGTCGCAGTTGAGCCTCACAAAGGGAGATAATCTCTCATTCTTGTTTTCACAAGTTGCCCAATCACTCCAACTCTTTCCGGTCCACATGGGGTCCCTCGATGTCGACAACCTCGCCCTCTGTCGGGGATCTCAACGGTACGTACTCTCTCTTCAGTCCTGAGTGAGCGCGGAACAGAGCATCCCCTAGACCCGGACGCCAATCCCGGGATGCTTGTCCTCCGGCTTTGCAGCGATGATCCCTCGGTGCTAAAATGTCTCGGATCATCATTTTTCTGTTTGTGCCGCACTGGGTCAGACCCAGACCCAAGATGAACCGTTGTGCTCTCCTCACCCCAGCAGCCGCGTGACCCGCCCCAAGAGGAGGTGAGCGAGAAATGTTGGTCCCTTCGTGTGTGTGTGCCTGCGTGATTATCGAGCAGGGTCTCATGGACAGGAAATTCTGAATGGAAAACCTGAACTTTCAGAGTCTGCTGTGGTCTAGAACTGCTTTGTGCCCGCCTGTCAACGCAGAGACTGCATGCCACTCGGCCCATGATTATCTTTTCCTGCACGTCTCTTTCCGGCTTCTTCTCGACAAAAGATAGGCGAGTTATTCGCAAGACCCGTGAGGTGTGATGATGACTTCAGTGCCGGCCCTGGATCAGCAGGGTCTTTCCTCGTCCGTCTTGTTTGTGTTCCATGCCACTTGGAGGGGGATCAATGCCGGTCGAGCCAAGACTTGCTCCCAGGGCTGATCAGAGGATCCCGGAAAGCTTTGTTTCTGGCTGGCTGCTCAGTGGCGTCGCATCTCGTACAGTAACGGCCATACTGTCATCCTCTCATGCCCGTAGCCTTGTCGACGTCGTCTGTCTGTGCAAGTGGCAAGCAAAGCAAGAAAGAACGGGAAAAATGTGGGAGAAAGGACCCTGAACGACCGGGGGTAGTCTTGCAGCAAATCAGAAGCCATCTTCCTTGCCCGCATGCATTGCATATGGCATGGGTCCAAGGGACGCAGGGATTCCAGGCGTCTCTACCTGCAGAAGGAGGATCCCTTGAAAAAGCTTACTGCGGCAACTGCTCGTCGAAAACTCGTCCAGTTACGACATTCACCTGCGCTAGGAGACGACAATCACCGCCGATCAACAGAGGGTGCGGCGAAAGAGGATTGGGCCGTCGACCGAATGACTTGGCCCCCTCCGTCGGGAGACTGATTGTTGAGCTCCGGTTTGTGGGATTGATTTGATTGATTGCCCGCAGCGTGAGGTCTCTCGTGTGTTCCCGTGCTTGTCCGTTGATGGCATCACGGGTATGACACGCAAGAAAGAAAAGGGTCCATCCACACACACTCCCCTTTCCCTTTACCCCTCCCACACACCCCCCATTACGCAGAATCAATCGTTATTCTCGAGTGGATGGATTTTCAAGGGACCTGGGGGTGGAGGCTTGCAGTCTGCCGATCCACACAAACCACCCGCTGCTCATTCTCTTCTCCGCTCCTTTGGGCATTCTGGGCTGGACAGCTTCTGGTATAATAAGACTCTTGATTCCCCCCCCTCGTAGACAGACGTTTTCTTTTATTCCAGTATCAGCATTTACCACTATAACAGTTCAGCCTCATCATCTCTTGACTACACGGCTATTTCCACGACAAGCCTTGATCATCACTCAACTCTTCACTCATACACTCACCAATTAAACATCATCACCGCCATCATGCCCGCTCGATCTGAAGCCTACACCGTCTCTATGCCTCTCTCTCCTCCTCCTCCCCAGAACCTCTCCAGCTACTCGCGCTTCATGCACGCCCACACCAAGCGCCAGATGGAGGCATCCGGAGCCCGGTCGCCTCCCACCAGCTCAACTCCCCGTTTCGCTGGCTCATCCACCATCACCAACGGCACCAGCACCACGCACTATCAATAAATGACAGGCGTCGTCATCACCAGCAGGAAAAACAACCTGCACAAAATTCGGATCGATTTTTCCTTGGATGACAAAGTTGGCGAATTTCCCCAATGACATCAAATACGACGTCAAGGGTGGCGAACAACAACCCAGCCCCTCTGGTCTGACACCAAAGGTCTCAAATAAACAAACGAACACGACTCTCTTCTCTCTCTCTTTTCACTCTTAAGTGAAATCATCCTGTCCGGCGTATGGAGGTGCCAAAAGCAAAATCCTCACCATTTTTAAATGGTGAATTGGCCTGTCTTTATTGTCTTTTTTTTGAAGCGGGAGAAACACAAACAATCGGTGCAAGGCGTTTCGGCTATGTCCATCCTGTTTTTGGACACGACATGGGGGTTACAGCGAGAACAGGGGGTACACAGCATTCAGAGGTGGATTGGAATAAGGGAAACAGCTCCTAGCCACTGCAATTAGCGAATGATACACGATTTGATGATTTGACTCTTTTTCAATGAACTTCTCTTCAATTCTCGTGCTGCGTGATATTATGCGATGCGTGCAAATCCTCTCAAAGCGTTCCGGCCCAACATATCAAGCCTTGACTCGAGAAACAAGTGTTTCGCCGAATGCTTGATCAGCTGCGCCCTGCACGACTCGAGGCCAAGATGATATACTGAGATTCGCCTTGCTGCCTTGGTTCCAAACTCCAAACTCCGTGTGCTGTAATTTGCCATAGTTCAATCTGCCGTTCTCGTAGAATCTTGACGTGTTCCAACTCCTTTGTACTCCATTTCCTGCCTTCAAACTAGCGATGGCTTCTTCTTGATCCCAAGCAGAGCCGAATGGTTCTTCTTCTTCTTGACGACTCGCTTGAACGACGGAGCTGCTGCCTCTGGCTCTGGGTTTGCCACCACAGCAGCACCCGCTCCTGTTGATGGTCCTGCGCTGCTTTCTGCTGCCTGTTCTGCGGAGTGGTCTTCGGTGACTGTGTCCAGCTGCGTTCGCGCCGCAGCAAATGCTCTCTTGGCCGCTTCGTCGTCCTCCCTCTCCTGTCGCTCCCGCTCCTCGTCCTCGCTTCGTATGATCGAATCGGCAAAGTCGATACCCTCCTTCTCTGATCGGTTGATGCGTGCGTTTCGTTGTCGAATTTCGTCTAGTGCGTCCGCTGCCGCCATCTCTCGCTGCGCGTCCGCGTTCTTGGCCTCCAAATCCGCCATAGCATCCTTCTCCTCTTCACCTGCAGCATCTGCCTCCTCGCGCTCCAATCGATTCAGCCTTTCTTCGTCGGTTTCTGCCTCCGTAGCGCGATTTCTCCATGGTTCGTTGTTCCGCACCGCCCCCGAGACCATCGCATAATCGCTATTTTTTGGGTCGGTCCGGAACCTGATCTCAGCACTGCATCTGGTGCATCTGATGGAGAAAAAAAACAAGGCAATTCCCAAATATTTCTGATCCGACGGTGATTCCTTCCTACTATTGAACTTCCTTCCTTTGTAGATGAACTCGCCGCTGTATTCTGGTTAGCATTAAACTGGTGGTTGAAACAAGGGCGTGAGGAAGAGGTTGGAGGGAGAAACACCAGCCAAGGAGCAAGCAATGAAAAGAATGAAACTCACCAAGTAAGGCAGCGCATTGAAAACGGTGCCATAATCTGGGAGTATATTAGCAATTTACATGAATATGAGGCGATTCAGAGGCACATACACGAACTGTCTGGACACGGGGGCCTGTAGCCTTGGGACCTCTTCGACCTTCTAACTTCTGAGGATCGAAATCTGGCGGAAAATATTTTGAAAGGACCTATAAGGGGTCAGGTTAGATAGAGCATAAAATTCTGTATATAAGAAAGTACCTTGCGTTCTGACATGGTCGCGACGGGGTTGGCGATGCGTTTTTTGGTGTTTTGCGTTGAGAAAATGGGAAATGCGGCCTAGAAAACGACGTAGTTACACGTGACAGTGCTAGGCAGTGATGAGCAAACGGCAGCCCCACTGTTATGTTAATGCCAGTGCCAGAAGGATGGCAGACTGGATTTTTATCTTTGTCTGGGTAAATCTTGCAAGCGAACAAGCTCGAGTTTCATATTATCTATCCAATACAGAGGTCTTTTTACTTCACAGTATCCATTGACGTTAGGTTGATTATTAATGTAAGTTATGTTGAAAAGCATGTCTGCTGTCATGCCAACCGCCCAATCTATCTATTGGAAGAGATGTACATGAAGTAATAATATTTCTTACTAATAGATCACCTGAGTTTCTGTTCCATGACCTATTTTTGTCTTTTGTTGCCTTTCAAAGTCTTTGCTCAGCAGGAATGGCTCAGCTGGGTGAGGAAATCACAGGAAGAACCCCTTGAAGTTCATCTACCAAAGCAGCAGCAATAATATGTTGAGTAACAGAAACCAGGAAGCGGGGAAACTCCTACTTGATTCACAGTTTAGGTATTCATAAGACATAGAAACAAGAAGTCAACAAGTTCTCTCTAGAGTTGTCTGTTGAGGCCGTTGAATTACAAACCTCCTCGGCCAATCAGTCAGCCTGACATTGTGGCTGGGTCCCTGCCCCACCGCCATGCTTTTCTCCAGTCAATCTGCCTGCCGTTAGCGTTTCTTTCTCCAAACTTTCTCCACCAACATCAACATCGCCAAAATGCCCAAAGCAGAGGTCGGCTCGACGAAATACATCGCCAACCGCATGAAGTCCAAGGGACTTCAGCGGTTGCGATGGTACTGTCAAATCTGTTCCAAGCAATGCCGTGATGGCAACGGGTTCAAGATGCACACTCAGTCCGAGAGCCATGTTCGACAAATGCTCATTGTGGGCGAGGATCCCAAGAAATACATCAACGACTTCAGCAACCAGTTTCAGCGCGACTTCCTAATGCTCCTCCGAACCGGTCATGGCGAGAAGCAGGTTCACATCAACCACTTTTACCAGGAATACATCGCCAACAAGGAACACATCCACATGAACGCTACGAAATGGTCTTCTTTGACAGAATTCGCCAAACACTTGGGTCGCGAGGGTATCTGCCGGGTTGAAGAGAACGAGAAGGGTGTACACATATCTTGGATCGACAAGTCTCCCGAATCTCTGCGACGACAGGAAGCTCTGAGGCGAAAGGAAGCGCAAGATCAGGGCAACGAGGAGGTCGAGCAGCGCATGATCCGCGAACAGATTAAGCGCGCACAAGCAGCGGCCGGAACCCTGGACGAGGACAAGGAGGAGGATCCCGAAGCTCGTGAGCTGAAGCGACAAGAAGGCGAGAAGATTACACTGTCCTTTGGCCCCAAGCCTGCTGCTCCTGCGACGACTTCTACCGAAAGCCCTGCGCCCGACACGACCGCGACGGAAACCGAAACGCCAGAGACATCGAAAGCGACTGCGGACAAGGGCAAGGAGGCTGAGCCAGCACCTGCAAAGCCCAGCGGGTTCGGAGGTATCTCGATGAAACTCGGTGGCAAACCCCAAGCCAAGAACGTATTTGCCCAGGCCAAGAAGAACGCCCTCTCGTCCGGCTCGAAGAAGCCTGCCAAGATCGAGCAGCCCAAGAAGATGAGCGAGGCAGAGCGCATCATGAAGGAGGAGATGGAAAAGAAGAGATCCAGGGAATCAGCCGGCTTCAGTTTCGGCATGGGCTCTGGGAAGAAGCAGAGAAACAACTAGGAGGTTTCAAGGTCTTGGTTGCATACGGACAGGTTGAAATTGTGAGGGATGGCGTTTTACGGCACAGGAATGCATGTGTAGACGGGACTCGGAAACATGCCAGGGCGTTTGGTTTTATTGTCCATCTTAGATACCAAGACGACACTTATCGAATGATGATGCACTATTTTTCCTATCTTTATACGGAATCACTGCTGCTCCTGTTCCTCCAACGCCATATTCGCCATGAAAAGTGAAAAAGTGTCAATTTTGACGGGCTTCGCAAAACGCTTTCTAAGCATCCGCCTCCGCCTCTGTACCATCGCGACTGTAAAACAATCTGTCAGCCAAAATCCTATCTCTTCTCCGCTGGGAATTGTCACTTACGGGATGTACTGTATTCTGTATTCGTCCTCGAGAGTCGACCGCACGTCGTCGGGAAGCTGACCCGACACCTTGATGGCATACATGCCAGGAACGTAGCCGTCAAGACGCTGGTACTTTGCTATCCACGAGCGCGCAGGGTTGGCGAGGGTGATGACACCCTCAAAGACCTGCGAGGTGCAGCTTTCGATCTGGTCCTGGGAGCCGGCGAGGTGGAGGAACTCGTCGCAGTTGGGGCAGCCTTCGTCGCGGAATCGCTAGAAAACAAAGTGTCAGCTTCATGCAACGGAATGGATGATGGCTTGGAAGGGAAACGCACGTTGTAGGTCATGACGATGGAGCAGACCATGCACGCGCGCAGATAGCGCTGCTGGCCGGGGGAGACGAAATTCGTGGACGACATGATTCGGAGATCGCTTCGATACTCGTTCGGGAAATTCGCGAGCTGGGAAGAACTGTGGTGATCGTGGAGAGTGTTGTTTGTCAAAGAACGTAGGTTGACATTGATCGCGACGGCGAGAGGCGGAAGTTGTAAAAGTTGTATGCATCAAAGCGGATTATTCAACTAGTGCGACCCTCACTCAAACTTCAATCCTCACATCAAGGCAACTCACCAAGTTTCACAAACAAAACGACTTTGACTTTTTCCGTTGAGTGGCAGAATAAAGATGACGCAAAATACAAGTCAAGGGACTCAAAAGTCCATCTTTCAACAAAAAGATCTCGAAAAATCTCACGATATCCTCACCTGCACCATCAAAGAACCACCCTTCTCATACGCACACCTCGAACTCGTCTCAGACAGGAGCAGCGCCGTCACACTCGACAACCTCCAAGTGAAGAGTTATTGCACAGCAGCGCTCCGCCAATTACTTGGCCTCACGGGGCAAGCCATTTCTGTGGATATCCTCAAGGTCGAGGGCAGTCACGCATGGGTTCGTGTACCGCGGCCAGACTTGGGCTCTTTCTCTGCCGCCATCACGGCGTGGAGAGGCACAAGCGATGACGGATCCCAGGTGAGCCTTCAAGTACGACAATGCGCCGACTGGCTCGGTGCCATGGTGGGAGCCGATGGACAAGATCGATTGTGGAACGCTTGACGACAAACAAGAACAACATTCAACTGGATCGTCATTTATCATGTGAATGGGTATAAATGTATGCATGTACATCGCCCATCGGCCAACTCTGCAAATGCACCGTTTCCAGACGCCCAATATCCTACCATGCCTTCAACCCTACACCAACTCCGACTGCCAATGGGTTTCTATCTCTTACATAAGAGAGGACATGAGCGAGCTCTGAGCATATGCCTAATGGATGGTTAGTGCTGGGCTTTGGTGGACAACGCATCAGTCATCACTCACCATGGGCTTAATGTCGGGATGTGGTACGGCATCAAACTGCTCGTACTTGAGCTTATAGTCGGGGCCAATGTTGATATAGGCACCCCTGTTCTCCGTCGAGTCGCAGTATCGAGGAGCAGAGAAGACTGAGACAGGAAGTCAGTCATCGAACGTCGAGACAGAGCAGCATAGGTCACTTACCAGTAATACAACGGCCATCATGCTGAACCTCATAACCATCCATGCGAACCTCGTGACTTCGAATAACAGCCTCAAGGCCGTTCTTCTCGCAGAACTTCTTGGTGATATCAGGTCCGAACTGCATACCGACACCACGCTTGCTGGGTCCTCGGCCGTTCTCCTCCTGGGGGTCCGTCCAGAGCATCTCCATCATCAAGCCAGCCTGGCCTGGTTGTCGCTGGTTGTGTCGGTTCAGTTTTCGGATGTCATCGAGTGTGATGTTGTCGTCAGAGAACAAGCCTCCGTGGAGGACGAGGTACTTCTTGCCAATGAGAGTAGCCAGTGCCAGAGCTGAGAAGCTCTCAGAGAACAGCTTAAAGACCCTATAACCCAGTTAGTATCAGAACAAAGCATGTGTCACAAAGTCTTACCTCTCGTTGTACTTGGCCTTGCACTCGCCCTCAAAACCGTAGACCCGGTTCATGTCGTCTGTCTCATGGTTTCCACGGTTCAAGAAGAACTGGTTAGGTCGCAGCCACTTGTAAGCGTAGAGGAGCAGAGCAATCTCAGTCGACCAAGACCCTCGGTCCACAAAGTCACCGTTAAACAGGTACCAGTGCTTTTCGCTAGGTGTGCCATTGCGACGGAACAGCTCCATGAGATCAAAGTATTGGCCTAGAAATAGAGTCAGCCAGCCATCGCTGCTGTGAAAGTGAGGGCGTCTTACCGTGGGTATCACCACAGACAGTCAGTTGGACATCATCAGGGATCTCAACCTCGACCATGGTAGGCTCGTCATACACAAGCTTCTTGACGGCAATAATGATCTGGTAAACATATTTGCGGTGGATCTTCTTGCCAGTCTTGAACCTCTCAATCATGTCGTCAATGAACTCTTGTGTCATCTCGTCACCTAGTCGTACGCCGTCATAGCCAGGCTCAACAACCATAGAGTCGAGATCAAGACCCTCGGCCGCAGAAGGCTCATCGCCGACCTCAATAGCGGCAAAGAATGCCAACTGTCGAACAATCTTCTTGCATTCTTCCAGCTTAAGTCGTGCATCTTTGTTGTTAGGATCGAGGCTAACGCAGGTCTTGAAGTCGTCGATGGCCTCCTTGGGTCGTAGGATCGCAGTCTTGGCTAGACCTCGTCGGTAGTAGGCCTAGTTGTGTCAGAAACAAGACTATTTCTTCTCGTCGAGGGCGCTCGCGTGCAAGGGTGACAAACCTTGACCAGCTTGGGGTTGAGCTCGATGGCCTTGGTGGCGTCGGCGATGGCGTAACCGTACGCTTCGGTCTTGATGTGCGCCTAATATCGAAAGAAGAAGGAGGTTAGCCACAATTCAGGCGCATATGTCGGCTACAAACCTGCGCTCTGTTGGTGAAGAACAACGGCTCTTTGTCGTTCAGCTCGATGGCCTTGGAGTACAGGTCAACTGCGGCGGGGTAATCGCCATGGCCAAAGGCCTTGTTGCCCTGGTTCTTGAGGTCGACAGCCTTTTGCGACATGTCGACGGTATTTATCGCTCGCCCGCCGGAGAAGGAGACGTCAAACAAAGGGGAAACGAATATCGACGTGGGGGAAGTTCGGTAGCCGAGAAGTTGGTGATGTTGCGCCGGACGTAGCAGCAACTACTCGAGACAGTCGCAAAAGGAGGATTGGTACCAAGAGACGGAGCGGAGACGTCCTAGCAAGTCAAAGTAGCAAGGGGGGAGAACTGGCAAGTCTACCAACGAAAGGATGAGGCTTGGTTCCACGATGTCAGGGAGAGCAGAACTTTTGACCTCGACGTCTCGAGCGGCGGCTTTTTGGTGGGGGAAGCTTCTAGGCCCCGTTTACCGGCGTCATCGGTGGTGGGCAAAAACGGCTTCCCGGACAGGGTTACAGGGCTTGAGGCGCCTCGGTAGGCAGCTGATGGCCCTGTAACCCCCTGCAAGCCAGTGCCTCTCGATCTGCCTGAACCAGTAAGACCTAGCGTGAGCAGCCGCCAGAAACTGGGGGACCGGGTGCTCCGTTATCAATCGCCACGCATAGGAGAGCCGTCCAGGATCGGATGTTGGATAGTTGCATACGCATCAAAGCGGACCTGACACGGCCCCACTAATATCCGTGCTCCTTTGACAAGGTTGCCATGAGGCTTGCCTGCCTTAAACATCAACTCACAACTTACAGCTCAACCATCGGCATCGGCATCCTTTCAAACGAGATGCCTTTATTCAACCTGCATCAACCATAGACATAAATCGAAGCGGCCTTAAGGAACTGTTTCTTCGGCGCGTCAGGCGCTTGCCTTGCCCTCATCATGGATCCATCAACTGGCACCTCCAACGCCCTGGTTCGCAAGCGGACGGACACAGATTTGATGCCTCCGCCTCCTCCAGCAAAGAAAATCAAGCGACCCAAGCAAGTTCTCGACGAAGACACTTACACGGAAACACTTTCACAAATCATCGCCCGCGACTTCTTTCCTGGACTATTGGAAACTGAAACTCAGCAAGAGTATCTGGATGCTCTGGACTCCAAGGATGCCGCCTGGATCTCGAGCGCTAGTCGAAGACTGCAACATGTCATGACTCCTGGGCGACGAAATACGCCCCTACCATCACAGTCAAGATCAACTCTCCCTGGAGACCAGACCCCTTCAGCATATGGTGGAGATACACCTGCTTCAGTCGCCTCAACTACTATGAGGTCACGGTCACGACCAAACACGAACATGAGCCTGTCCAAGTTTCAAGAAACTTACACCAGTGAGGACAATGAGAGTTTCTATAAGCTCGTCGACAAGCAGAACCAGAAAAGGGCTGAAAAGTATGCCTGGCTCTGGCGGGGCAACAAGCTTCCTTCAAAACAGATGATCAAGCAGAAAGAAGTCGAGGACAGATTGAGTCAAACGCGAAGCCTTACAGATGACGGCTTTAAGCGGGATCGTCTAGCCATCAAAGATAGGGACGACCGCCCAGCACGACCAGATACCTGGGATGCGAAGCCCAAGAACAACCTGATGTTTGGGCCCGAGGGGGTGGAGGATGGGGTTGCTACTGTTTCCCAAAAAGCTGAAGAAGCTTCCAGGATGGCACCCAAGTCCATATCATACGAGAACACGAGAATGCCCCAACCTCGAATTCCGCAGCGGCCACCATCCCCTACAATGTCATCCATACGAGATGCCATCGCAGGCAAGCCTCGTGTAGGAGACCAAGATTCGAGTGCTGTGGGCGGCGGAGAGACACCACGAGTCAACGGGTACGCCTTTGTTGACGATGAAGACGATGAGCCGGAGCCAACCCCCGTTCCCATCATCAACCTCGGCCCAGGTGATGCGAGCCCCAACCCCTTTCGGTTACAGGAGCAACGTAAAAGAGAGAGTCTTCACGAGCGGATGGTGGATCGAATATCTCAATCGAAAAAGGAATCTTCGCGGAATGGCCTCACGGGAAAAGTTGACCAGACACCTGTGCCCAAGTTTCCGAGCAGCCCAAGGGTCACCGGAGGTCTTACTCCTGCAGCTCAAAGGCTTTGGAGCAAGATTGGAACTCCTGGGCGAGGCTCCTCTGGAAGCTCGTTTGGACAGTCTAAGCCTATGACTCCCAGGGGCTCGCTACTAAGATCAGCGAGCGGAGGCAACTCAAAGCCGAGGCCGAATCCATGATAGACGACCCTAATTCCAAGAGGAGGCCGGATTATGAGGGGAGGGGGATGGGGGGTTCAAGAGGTTGGGATAACCCCGAATGTAAGCATTGAGTCTTGGGACTCTTTTCGAGAGTTTTGCAACAACCGCGAAAAGTTTAGATACCTACAGTTTTCCTTGTCATTTGAATAAATAAGCAAGGAGGATGGGCGTTATTATGAGAGCGTGGATTTGAAGGATTTGGCACTGCTATCCATTTTTGTCAAACCAACGATCGACAGGATGGGACGTTTCAGAGGGGACCTCCCCCCCCCCCTTACATCATTCCCACCAGCCACTTTAGAGTTCACACGACATGTATAACAAGCGCGTCCCTCGCAACGATAACGCGTCAACTTGATCCTCTCCCATTCCACACAAGACTAACCACAACCATGGCGAAGACGAAGGTCGTCGACGAGACGTTTAGCGATGACTCTAGTGATTGTAGTGACGACAGTTTCCTCAACAACGGTATCAACGATGAAATGCTGGTTGGTGCCTCTCTGCTCCAAACCCGGACCACAGAGCAATTCTTATCCCATCACGATCTCGATCCTGCATACAACATCTCCATACATGTTCCCGACGTCGGCTTGATCGATCGCCTCTCAAAGAGTCGCAGGCCCGCCAATTGATCGCAAAGGCGCGTCCCCCGGAGCCGTATCAGTACGGAGGCGATATCACCACTGATGGTTCTCCTGGGAAGATATGGGAGCTGAAACAAAGCCAATTCGGCTTTGGTGGAGGGTGGCCAGTAGTCTTGCATCACATATGCCGCGTCGTCCACCCGTCGAATTCTTGGCAGCCCACAGTCCGGGTCGAGATCGAGAAGATGGCCATATACGAAAAGGGCGCCACTTATAAGTCACACACTGAGTATGCCATCCCTACATGATTTCCCCAAGGCTCTCACTAATGACTTTGGCGGCTACAGCATCGAGAAGAGGCAAGGCGTGTTCGGAACTGTTATGATCAGTCTGCCATCTAAACATGAGGGTGGAGTCATGACGTTCGAGTATTGCGGCCAGAAACCCAGGCGCTACAAATCTCACTTGAAGACCCAGTCATTTGCTACCTGGTACACGGGAGTGTCACATAAGCTTGCTCCCATCACGTCGAGTTACCGCTGGGTGCTGGTCTTGAAACTCATTGATAACCGCAACGCTCTGAACCACGTACCGACAGGACTCATGTTCCCAGACGAAATTCAAACCGTCAAACGGGCTCTGGAGCGATGGCTTGAACTGGGTCGAGAGTCGCGCCTGAAAAAGTGCCTCCACTATTTGTTAGAAAAGGACTACCTCTCAGCCAAGGGTAAATATCGCCTACGGGGCCAAGACTTGGGCCGGGTCCAGCTTCTGAGAGCGGCGTACAGCGAGCTGCCCATTGAAGTCTTTGTTGGATCGTTGGAGGGGAAGGCTGTACCACGCGGCAAGGATGTCTACAGAATAAAAACGCTGGTCGACCTTGATGATAACATGGTGGCGCAAGATCTCCCACTTGACGAGAAGGACATTCTTGACCGGGACGAGTTCCGCGAGGTCAAGGGCAAGGACGTGGGTCTGCCGGGTCATATTCATATTGCCACGGATGCTAACACATGATCAATAGGGGTATAAAAGACAAAGGCGTAGATCGGTATAGTACCTCCTTCTCCCCTTCGGATAGCTCGATGTCACTAACCCTCGAGACTCAGTTCGTCGCCCTCGTACCCCATGATTCGTTGGCCTCATTCCTAAATTGTGATGGCAAGATACGGCACGACACCCTTGAGCAACTCGTGGCCTTTTTTGTGAGGTCGTCCTTGCGACCCGGGGCCTCAAAGTGTGTGTTTGATACTTTGGTGCATCTCTGCAGAGAGCCAGGATTTAAGGAAGCCATATCTGGCGAAACCTTGACGCTCTGCCTCCAGGCCTTTGTTCAATTTGGAGAGTTTGAGCATTTCAAAGTGGCTGCTATGCACCACCAGAATACATTGCCATCATCCTTCTTCAAATGGCTGCGAGGCTGGGTAGTGGCTAGCCCTGACAAGCTCCTTGAGAGATTCACCAACATTCAGCAAGGGTATGTCTCTAACGAAAACTACTACTCAGACAATCCGCTCACTGACTTTTTCTAGGGCATCACTCGCCATCTCATCGTGCGGGTATCCGTCCGACCAGTTCAAGTTCATAACCCAATTAGCACCTCTCCCCTCAGGAGAATTTGCTGATGAGGTCGAAACACCGAAACCCATGCTCGACTGGGCTCGGGAAATGATCCGCCCTTGCCTGGACAGCATAGGGTCGGATAACCTTGACCGAGCAGCAGGATCGCGCATTGTTGATCTTTCGCCATATTTCAGTGACCCTATTGCCTTCCTGAAGACGTACGACCTCCAAAGTCATTGATGTTTACCATCGATCACAGTGCTAACCGTTTACACAGCACCTTGCCCAAATTCAGGGGCATACCCAACCCACTCCCGTTCCACCTCCGGTTCTTGGGTAGGTTGCGGAAGGTACACGAGAACAAAGAATCCAGCCCTCTATATAGGAAAACGGCCCGTTGGCTCATTAAAACGGCAGATTTCGCGCAGTTATCTGGCGAAATGCCAAAAGCCGTCGACCAAGTCAGAAGTGACGACGTTGCCTCCTTTTTCGGCGTCATCAGCAAGCTAAGCACCCCATCAAATGACCTCGCGTCTCTATTCGCTTCCAAAATCGTCGTGGATGCTCCACGGTTTCGAGCCACCGAGTTCGCGACATTGTGGATGCCCTTTCTTTATGCAGTTCCTGGCAAACTCATCTACTATACGATACCCCTCGACAGGCCCTGTCATCAACAGTTGTGCTCTGCCTTGGTTAAATCTCTCCTCGACAATTTGGTCGGTCCCGAGCCTGTCGATACCGAAAGCCAGACGCGAGGCACCGTAAGTTGTGGCTGCGTCTACTGCACGCAACTGAACGAGTTCCTTGCCGATTCATCACAAAGTATCGGTACTCTTCCCATAGCCAGGACAGAACGGGAGCACCTAAAAGACCAGCTCAAGTCGACAGGCATCGACTGCAAGTGCGAGGCAGTCCCGGGGGACAGCCCTTGCACGCTCATGACCAAAGCGCCGTCTCAGCAGCATGTCGAGAACCGTGAGGCGTGGGTTGGTCGGCAGAAGACTGCCCTCGACCTATTAAGGAAGATGGAAAAGAGTCATCTTGAACAACTAATCGGTCCTGATTACTCGATTTTTCTCAAGTTGGAGCGGGTGGTAGATCCGTCGTCGGTGCCACAACCCGTGGCCAGGATGAAGCGGAAGGTGTCGGATACTGACATTGTCGACATGGGTGAGGGGACAAAGAAGAACTTGAAGATCACTAGCTTTTTCACCAAGAAGTGAGTGCGGTGGCTTGGGTCAAGGTTGTACTTGTACGAGTTTACATGCGAGAAATGAATGATTTACAGCTTTGGACTTGCATCATAAAAAGATACTGGTTCTCGAATCTATATAAAGAGACATGCTTATCATGAGAAGCTTGCTCACAGATCATGTCTATATCAATACACCCATGCCCCGTCACGAGGCAAGACGAATAGGGGATACAAGATAAGTACAACCACGACGTGCTTCTCCCAGGTTTGATTGGTTGCTGTCGAGGGACGTTGGTTCCGCTGATGGTCGTTGCTTATCCAGTCGGACAATATACATGAGGGGAATGGGGTCATTTGGTTTAATGCTGTTGGGTATACGATATTCGATTATGTAGCTATTCGTCAGGATCAGAAATGGTGGTCAAATAGTGAATGCAACTTGATCTAGAGAAACACCAAGTTTTGAGTTGACTCCATGTACCCCGGAGTTGCCAAAGGACATCTCAACACTAGCCCACGCCTTCCGCGATATCACTATCTGCAGCATGATTTCAAGTCTCATTATACTTGAATTAGTACCTATCCCTGAACTAATTCCTCTGTACTTTTGATACCGCTACCCAAAGTCTTTCCCTAACCAAATCTATCGGCCTGCGCAACACATCCAATTGGATATCCGAAAAAGCATCGAAACCTCGCTACCGTCCCTTTTTTGTTCATCCAGATTCGCTTCAAAACCATCTATGCCAAGAAATCAATACCGTACCCAAACTTTAGAAGCCGTGCCCGCCGTATTGCCCATACTGACTGTACTGAGGTGTCACATAACCCGGGAGCGTCTCCCTCTCCTCGACGGCGAGGTGTGCGCCTGCGACACGCAGCAGTTGCGCGCAGGGCTCCTTTCCAGACTTGACGGCCACGAAGAGAGGTGAGTGGTTGGCCTTGTTGCGCTCGTGTACACTCGCGCCGCGTTGTAGGAGTTCCAGCAGGATCTCGGTGCTACCAGCCACAGCCGCGAGGTGCACCGCTGTGTTACCGGCGTAGTCAGACTGCTTAAGTAGCTGCGCACCCTCTCCCTGAAGGAGCTCCTTGACGAGGCCGAGCTCGCCGTTCTCAATGGCGTATCCGAGGGCAGAGAATGCCATCTCCTTGGGCGTGAGGTGGGAGGCGGCGAAGTCGAGAGTGCCCGCCGGGTGGGAGAAGCTCTGGTGGGCGATTTCGGTCATCTCGCCTCGCAGTGACCGGGAGAGTTTCTCGTTGATGTCCTTGAGTGAGAGATTGGGCTGTGCAAGTAGATATGAAACCTTTGTCAGGGCGGCCTCAGCTGTGAGATCGAGACCAAAGATGACGCCTGCTCGACCGAGGACGGTGCCAGGAGCGTATACTGGAGAGACGAAACCGTTGACACACTGGCTGACGTTGACTACAACGAGACCTCGCTCAACGGCAGCCTTGATAATCTGTGTAAGACGACCATCGGCACCGCCTGGGATATTGCCCATGCCAAATGTCTCAAGGATGAGACCACGGAGGTCAGGCAGATGAAGCACAGCATCAATCATCTCGGGCTTGATACCGGGGAAGACACGCAAACAGGCGACGTGTGTGGTGTCTAAGCCCTTTGTGATGTGAAACTTTGCAATCGTAGTTGGGCGCAGGATAAGAGGCCAGTTTACGGTGACACCTAGGCCGTTGACCTTGGCAAGGGGTTCGCAATTGGGGCTGGCAAAGGCCTCGAACTCAGTTGCAGAGACCTTGGCGCTGCGGTTGCCGCGGTAGAGGCGGTGGTGGAAGAACAGGCACACCTCGGGGATGGCAAAGGTTCCAGCAATGATGAGCGAGCCGAGGAGGTTGTCGACGCCATCAGACTGAAGAGAAAAGATGGGTGCCTGGGAACCAGTGAGAATGACGGGCTTTCCGAGGTTCTCCATCATGAAGGAGAGGGCGGAGGCTGTGTAGGCCAGTGAATCAGTGCCGTGTAGGATAACGAAACCGTCAAAGAGGTGGTAGTTTTCCTGGATGCAGGAAGCCATGGCGTCCCAGTCGTGAGCAGAGATGGAGCTCGAGTCCAGGAGGGGGTTGAACTCGACGATGCCATAGCGGACATGGCGATCATAGGCAGTTGGAGGAGTGCGGAGACTGTCAATCTGAATCTTTTCGCCGTTGCGAATAGCAGGGAGTGTGACTGAGGAATGTTAGCTGGACTATCGTCAAGGTCATGGCATGTTGAAGTGAGGCTCAAGTGATCCTAGTCCTGACGTGCAGGGACCCCATGTTCATGACTCCCATTCATATAAATATCATGAGACCCTGGGGCAATTGACAAGGTTAATGCTAGAACTGACTCACTTGATTCGGATCTATCGTTGAATGATGGTCGAGGAGCCATGGCATTCTCCAAGAAGTTGTCGGTGGGTTGAAGGCCATCGGGGCCCTGCTGCATGCAGATGGTTCCTCCTGTACCAATGATGAGGACTCGAGACTCGGGATAAGTTGTCTCTGGGACTATCACGGGCACCACGGGGTGGCGATTGCCGTTGCTATTGCCATTGGAGGCGGTGTCGGACATGTTGACTACTGAGGGGGTTGATGGCGTTTCTCAGTAGTTGAGAGGTAGGAAGATAAGGAGCTAGGTGACGTTTCGATAAGAAGGTTAGATAGGAGAGGTGCCTGATGTAAGCAGCTCAACGTTTACCATATGGTAGTGAATAATGATTAGAATATTAGACAATGCACACAAAGACGATTTGAAAAGGAAGAGAAGAGGTTTTTATAGAAAGAGGAGAAGTAAGAGAGAAAAAAAAACTAGCTACGGCACGCGCGATGCCGGGGGGATTCGCGCAAAAACCTTGTGGACGAAGAAGAGGCCATCAAGTGGATCCTTTTGAGGTTGTGAAGGGGTAACAGAAACTCGACCTCTCGCGGGGACTGGGCGAGTCGGAGAGTGGTGTACGCAAGAATGCCCACGCGGACAGGTGCAGGCTAATAATATTAGGGGGAGCGAGCATCTGATCTGACGAGTGACCGGCTATTGAACCCCGGGGGCGAGTGAACGGACATTCAATGGGCTATGGCTGGAAGTGAAAGTCGAGAGATATCCGTGGTGGTGGTGTTTTGGCACTGATACAAAAAAGCATGGACAAGCTGATCGGAGACGACGGTAGAGTACAACATGTGATTCTGCATTGACTCGAACCGGAACCTAGCATCCGGCCGTATTCGCCAGTCGGTGAGTGAGCCTCACTCTGACTCTGACTCTTTTCACCATCTCGGTGGCCAGATACGACAACATGTTATAGAGTATGGCCATCTACTACCTCTTTTTACCCCAGAGAAGTATCGACAAACCAGGACGCAGACGGCGGGGGTCACACAAAAGTCTGGGCGTGGAGATGGGATGGTCTGAGAGCCAACCGCCAGGGACACAAAAAAAAAAAAAAAAGAACTGTCAAGAATTGCCGTTGTTTCTGGGTCCTGCATATTCACCAGGGACCGAACCTTTTTTCCTCTTCCATTGGCGAAAACGCCTAGAACAAAGTGGGTTCTCAAAAAAGTGGCCATTTTTGGGGGGTTGTCTGAGTCGTGGGTGACCTGTTTGAGCTCCGATTTACGGGGCCCGTTTGAGGCCATACAAACGCAGCCTTACAATCAGGGTGTACAGAAAGATAGTTCCCCATTTGAACACCTACGTAACTAGGGTCTAATTACTGCAATGATGTAATGAATAAAATGAATATCAACTAAATTCACTGTCGCCTATTCAACTGCCGAGACCTCTTGAATACCGCCTGCAAACGCAGCAGTGAATACCTGCTGCACCAGCATTAAACGAGATGACGTATTCACCACCCGATGCACACAGAACCCCTTGCTGCAAGGCAATCGCCCAAAATGTCAGAGAATCTCTCACAATAATGAAGATCATGGCCTGGATAATGCAAACGCATGCTGCCAGGGTGTCTAGGTACGTACCTCCCGCGACATGTCTGCGTTTGCAAACTTTCCCTTTTCGGGAAATTCTGCCGGCTTTTTCGCCTCACCGCCCTGTTACGCTTCCCTCTCTCCCCTTGTTCCCATCTCTAAAGTTCCGAGTTGAGAGAGAGAGTCGTCAGTTTAAGTTACCAAATCGAGGTCGGATGAAATTCACCATCTTTGGAACTTTTTCAACTTTTTTACAAAAACCCCATCGAATCTTTTTTTCCTCCCGCTAAATATCGTTTCCATCACCTTTCTTTCACGATTTCCTCGATGGACCGCTTCTGACGAGCGATGCGAACCCTCCGAGTCGATACTTAGCCAGCCTTCTCTATCTATCTCGACCCTTGACGCGCGCGCATCGTCCAACCAGGCGATAAGCCAGAACCCGTGCTTCACTCGAGTGTCGCATTCGAAACTTCAGCATCATGGAGAAAGTACCGGATTCGACGCCTAACGGCACTTCGCCGCGCACATTCGCCCTCAACCATTCGCGGCCTCGTTCCAGTTTCAAGGGCTGCTCGCGAATCTCCGACTATGAACTCCTGGGCAAGCTGGGAGAGGGAACCTTTGGGTGCGTGCGCATGTCCTTGTCGCCCACTGCAGATGGGCGTCTTTTTTAGCCTGTACTAACTTGGCCGTCTTTAGTGAGGTTCACCGAGCCCGATCACGCAGGACGGGCGCTCTCGTCGCTCTAAAGAAGATCATCATGCATCACGAGAAGGATGGCGTATGTCCTTGCAACTACTCCGCCGCGCGACCATTACAGCGTTTCTAACCTCATCAAGTTTCCCATCACCGCCCTTCGCGAAATCAAACTGCTCAAGCTTCTATCGCATAAGAACATTCTAAAGCTCGAAGACATGGCTATCGAGCACCCCACAAGACAGAGTACGCGCCCTTCACACCCCATCGCTTTACTCCTACTGACCATTTTGTAGCCGACAAGCGCAAAAAGCCCATCGTCTACATGGCTACTCCCTACATGGATCACGATCTCTCCGGTCTTCTCGACAACCCATCCGTCCAATTCAAGGAACCCCAGATCAAGTGCTACATGCTTCAGCTCCTCGAGGGTCTTCGATACCTCCACGACAACAACATCCTTCACCGAGATATGAAGGCCGCCAACCTGCTCATCAGCAACCAAGGAATCCTCCAGATTGCCGATTTCGGTTTGGCCCGACACTACGACGGACCTGTTCCTGAAGCTGGACGGCCCATGGGCGAGGGGCGACGAGACTACACTGGTCTGGTGGTCACAAGATGGTACCGTCCACCTGAGCTTTTGCTTCAGCTGCGGCAATACACCCCCGCTATTGACGTTTGGGGAGTAGGGTGAGCACAAACCTGACGATTCTTGCATTCCCTGTTCTAACAGTTATAGCTGCGTCTTTGGCGAGATGCTGGTGGGGAAGCCCATATTGGCTGGCGAGAGCGACGCTCATCAGCTTGAAATGATCTGGGACCTGATGGGATCTCCTACTGAAGAGACGATGCCCAGATGGAAGTCGCTTCCAGGTGGTGAACACCTATCGCCTCGACCCCGAACAGGCAACCTTCAGAGCCGATTTAGAGAGTGAGTTGACTTTCAAACCAGCTGGTGAACGTCTCTAACCTCGCATGTCTAGCTTCGGATCAGGACCTATTTCACTCCTCAGAGAGCTTTTGAAGCTGGATTGGCGGACACGTATCAACGCAGCTGATGCTCTGCAGCACCCCTACTTCAAGATGCAACCCCTCCCGTTGGAACCCCATGAGATTCCTACGTATGAAGAAAGCCACGAGCTGGACCGAAGAAAGTTCCATGATCGCAAGGCCGCTCTCCCTCCTGCCCCTAAGGGCGGCACGGTGGGTTTGGGACCCGATGCCAATGGCGCTACAGCAGGCTTCAATAGCAATGAACCCTATGGAAACGGTCGCAACGGGGTGAACGGAAGCAGGTATCGCAACGGGCCTGATGACCAGCGTCGTCCCGCCTGGCAGCGAGATCGTCCTGGCGCTGGACTTCCCCCTCGTCCGCCTCCTAACGATGATGCGGATTATCGGGATCGAGCGCCTCCTCGCGCCCGAGGTCCACCCGGGCCCAGAGCACCGGATGTCGACACATACATCCCGGCTTACAGACAAGATGATCCTGGCCGACGGAGGGATGACCGGCCACCCCGGGATGATCGACCGCCCCGGGATGATCGACCTCCCCGGGATGACCGACCACCTCGGGATGACCGACGACGACGAGACAGCAGAGACGATCGTCGCTATGACAGAGATCGTGGCACGATGAGTCGCAGCCGATCACCAAGACACGACCGATCGCGGGATCGAGAGAGGTCAGACCGAGACGTGTACCGGAGATAGGATGGCCGGCAAGCGACGGCGACGACGACGAAAGAGGTCAAAGAACGACGGTATTGGTAGGCGTTAAAGAGGGAAGGTCTGTCAAGTTTCTGGTCAACTATCCAAGGGAACAAAGCACGCAAACGGCGCAACGGATTAATGTGACGCAACAACACAGCAAGGAGGCAAAGGATAATGATCTGCGGAGGACCGAGTGTGTAGCATTATTGGATGACGCAGCGCATCTACGATGAGCGACGCGTCCTAGTGAGGCAGGTATCTAGCCTGTGTGCCTCGGATCATAGTGTGTAAACTATAGAAATCATACCTGGTCTTGGTAGTGTCTGCCCTGTCTTCTGCGCCTTCATTTGATAGTGACTAGTATTCCGAGTCATCATCCTCCTCGTGAATCGTCTGTGAGAGTAAACCACCTGCTGGCCGGCGTCTATGGCTGGGCGAGTCGAGCCATTGCCATTCCAACTCATTACCGGACGAATCTCGCCGGCTACTCATGTCAATGGTGAGGCTCTGCTTTGAGGCTGGCCGTTCAGAAGTCGTATCGTCATCTTGCATTCCAAGATGGGTGGTGATGAGGCCGGAACAGATTGCCAGGGCGATACCAGCAAAGATGCCCACGCCTGCAGCAGCGCCAAACTAGATGAAATATTAGATACACGTGTAAACATGAGGTAGCTGATTCCTACAAATGTGTATAGTGGCTACGTGGGAACGAGTTAGCTGAGTTGGCCTTTATAGCTTGTGTCACATCACATACCTCAAGGCTCACAAGGAAATCAACAACAGCGCGAACACCAGCTAGACAATAAGAGATGATGTAGAACAGGGGAGCAAGAAGAACGAGAATAACATTTTTAACGAATCCCAGGGGGGTAAGGATGAGGCGAAAGGGAAAGGACAGCACGCGGAAGAGACGGGAGATGTAGAGGGACCAGCTGAAGGAGTAGACGAAGCGGAAGATGGCGGAGATGACGTCCCAGGCGACTAGTAAGGGGGAGTGAGGGTCTGAGGTTGTCGCTATGACTGTTGCTGTTGGGGGTGGTACTTCGGACATTGTGAGGGTTGACATTGTTGATGGGAGGAGCTTGATAGGAGTTGAAGGTTGAAGACGCCCAGCTAGGAAGCTACCTAGGTGAGGTAGCCAGGGAGGACGATGTTTGAGATTACATCACCGAGACAGGAGGTGTGAGTCGACCTGGCTTTCAAGTGAAATTGGGTAGTTTTTGATGTCGTTGAAGCTTTATCAGAGATGGCGATATGAAAAGTTAGACTCTATCACCAGCTTCAAAAACATGGAGGGAGAGCTTTGTGAGCTGTTGAGCTCCTCCCCGTCAAGTCTAATGGTTGGTTCCAGTGGTGGTGGACCTACCACTTAGCGGATGCTTCCACCCCGCCATTAACTGCAGAAGCCCAACCACGGTGGGGTCTTACAGGTGTTAGTAAAAGCCACAGAGTGACATTTCCCCTCACACTTCTTTGCCTGCGGGACAAAGTACTGATGACCATACCCTATCACTCCCCAGCATCTCTTCTTCCTTCCGCTCCTCCATGACTCTCTTCCTCTCCACTCCCACCCCGCGACCGACGACAAACGACGACAGGCCACACAACGCGTGGTGCAACCAGAGACGAAAAAAGGACGCCGGACGACGACCACGATTTACTTTTCACGTCGGAACATATTTGCGCCATACCTTTACTCTGGACGATTATATCGTTCGGCGATTGCAGATACGAGACACATACACCGAATTTACAAAAGTACAAAAACCTCCCCCCACCGGCGGCGACACAAAAGGAGTAAAACCTGTCGTGCTAGAACCCGTTTGTTGGCTTTTCTTGTCCCATCAGAGAGGCGCCGTTCAATTGACGCAGGAAAGGGGGGGCGTACGTATGGGGATATTAACCCTGTGCCTTGAAATCGGAACCCGTGTGGTGATTGAGATGCCGACATCGTCATCGCTATAAGAAACATACAACTCACCACCACCACCATCGTCGTTTTCCTCTCACACCAAAATCTCCTTGCTTCACCAAAGGCAGTCAATCAATCCCTTTGGGGATAAGGGATAGAGAACCATGGGTAACAACCCGTCCTCTTCCTCCAAGCCGGCGACACCTACGTCGTCGGCCCCCGGGTCCGCGCCCGGCCACGGACACGGACACGAGTCGCCTCGGCATCACCACCGAAAGGACGCCCGCAACATCATCCCCGGCCACGCCCACCGCTCCGCCGCTCCCCCGGAGCCTTCCATGGCTCAGGCGCAGGGTTCCACCGTCGTCAACCGCCCCAAGAGCCTACCTCCTACTGCCGTCTCGTCCCTCAGTGGTTCCCCCCACAGCGGCGTCGCGGTTCCTCAAAAGATCGCTTCTTCCTCCGACACCAGGGCCGTTCCGGATAAGACTGTCGAGGCAAAGCCTGCTGTTTCTCACCGCGATGAACCTACTAAGCCCGTCGACGTGCCCATCGAGGCCTCGTCCGTCCGCTCTCACCTCTCAGCTCACATCCCCATCCCCGAGCCGACCCTCGTCTCCAACAGCAGCATCACCGACATGTACCTCACCCGTCCTCCTCGTCTTCCCCTTCCCATCGACGAGGAAGTACACACACCGGGTTCCCCCATCCTCGCGCCCGAGAATGACCAGCCGGTTCCTGAGATCGAGCTGATCGACTCGTCGGATGGAATGACCCGCAAGAGCTCCGCGCTGAGCGCGACGACTGTCGACGAGGAGGACAGCGAGGAGCTTCGAGTTGATAAGACAAGACCTGTCGTTCCGGCCAGACTTGAATGGCTCCGCGGCGGTGAAAAGGTCTACGTAACGGGCACAATCTTCCAATGGAATCGAAAGCAGCGACTTCATCCCATGTAAGTCACCAAAATGATGTTATATCTGCTCCCCATGTTACCCTTCCACTCCGAGACATTGAATCGGTTGTCCGCATCTTCCTGTGTCTCCATGGCTGGCCTGACAGTCTCGGATGACTTGTCACACCTGGGTCTCGCCCTGGCATGTCCTATGAGGAGAGAGAGAAAAAAACATTATGCAAGTTTGCTTGTTTACTGACTTGTATATTAATACAGCGAAGATCGGCCCGGGTGCTTCAGCACCACCGTCTACATCCTCCCAGGCACCCACCATGTCCGCTTCCTGGTGGACGGTATCATGCAGACGTCTCCCGACCTGCCCACCACTGTCGACTTTGGCAACAACCTCGTCAACTACATCGAGGTCAACCCTGATGACGCTCATCAGCAGCAGGCCCCTGATCCTCAAGCCGCCGCCCAGGCTGCACCCCCAGGTCAAAAGGTCCTCCCTCCCAAGGGCAAGGCCGTTCCCCCGCCAGAGTTGTACCGCAGCCAGATCCCCAAATACCTCGTCGACTTTGACCAGCCAGAGGATTCTCCCGCGTATCAGTACGCCGTCACGGCCATCGAGAAGTTGCCGAACCCTCCCACGCTGCCCGGGTTCTTGAGCAAGCCCATCCTTAACGCGGCGACGCTGATGAAGGACGACAACAGCGTGCTCAACATGCCCAACCACACCATCCTCAATCATCTCGCCACCAGCAGCATCAAGAATAATATTCTTGCCGTGTCAGCCACGACTCGGTATAGAAACAAGGTATGCGACGACGTCGTTGCTATCGTCAAAGGAAGTTTGCTAATAGACGAGATAGTATGTCACGACGATTGTCTACAAGCCCACGTCTTCGGATGATGGTTAGACCCAGCTCTCAGACAGAGGCGAGACAAAGCCTGCTCGGGGGATAACGGCCATGCTTCGAAGGGCCCTCTCAGTTTTTGACGGAAGATTCAGGTGGAAGCTTCCATTCTTTTGATCATGATGTGATGTACGCCGATATGTATGCATGAAGGGGATATATGGGTGATGGGGGGATGAAAGGGTGTTCCAGACGCCCATGGTTGCTGTAACAAGATGAGTAGCGTCTCGGCGCGGGAGACTGAGACATGAATAGGGACCGCGGTTGTTTGTGGGTCGGGTCGCCATGGCACTGTCAACCATGACAGGCCAGCGTCCAGGATGATTCAATACAAATCACACACGATTCATCAAATCGCCCAGTAGTCTTTGCATCAGTCTCTCCATTCGATAAAGACCTCGTCGGTCCTGAAGCGCTGCGTACAGGTGCTCTCCTCCAGTGGCGTGCGGAACCCAGTCTCGTAGGCCAGCAGGCCGGCGTGGGCAATCATGATGCCGTTGTCGATGCAGAACCTCTCGTCAGTGGCGTAGACGGATCCCCCTCGCTCGAGAGCCATGTGACCCATCATCTCCTGCAGCCGCTCATTGCAGCCCACGCCGCCCACAATCAGCACCTGCGAGGATCCCACGTGCGCCATGGCCCGCTCCGTTATCTCGACCAACATGGCGAATACCGTCTCTTGAAGTGAGAAGCATAGGTCCGCGGGGGTAAAGTCTGCGCCGGCCTTCATCTGCGCTGCGAGGGCGTCCGCGGAAGCAAGGATGCCTGAGAATGAGCAGTCCATACCCTTGACGGCGTAGGGGAGGTCGAGGAGTTTTGTTCCCTTCTTGGCCAGCTGTTCAATGTTGTAGCCCGGCGCAGGGTCGTTGCTGATCTCCAGCGTACGAGCGAATCGGTCCAGGCAGTTTCCCACAGCAATATCGAGCGTCTCTCCAAAGATTCGGTACCGCTGCTCAGCGTAGGCGATAACCTGCGAGTTTCCGCCCGACACGTACAGCACGACGGGGTTGTCGGCGCCGGTGATGTATCGTCCCATCTCAATATGTCCAACACAGTGGTTCACACCAACAAGCGGCCGATCCCACAGCAACGACAACGCCCTCGCAGCGACAGCGACCGAGTTAAGCGGGGCACCCATACCAGGTCCCTTTGTATAGCAGATACAATCCACATCTTCGGGAGAAACGCGGGCCTCTGCGAGGGCCTCACGGGCGAGACGGACAAAGTGTGCTCGGTGGTGGGCGGCCGTGTCCTTGGGGAGGAAACCTGTGCCGGGGGGCGAGACAAAGGTATCGCGAAGGTTGGAAAGAATCTTTGTCTCTGTTGCTGTGTGAAGAATGACGCCGATACCGAGCTTGTTGGCGGAGCCTTCACAGCCTAGGGCGATGTAGGAGGACTTGCGTGAGAAGGCCATGGTGGGGGTATATCGTCGATGATGTTGAGAAAGTCTAGGTCTGATCGCAGCTTGTATCTCGTATTCTTTATATCGTAAAATTCTGTCTAGATCATGGCATGCGAGTAAACATTTAAAGAATAAACAAGATTAGGCAGAAAGAGAATACAAAGTATAAAGGATGTTGTTGGTAAAGTTGTATCAAGTGATGTCAAAAGATGAATTGCGATAAGATAGATGAGGGGCACGACGACATGGATCTCCTTCTTCCCCCTCCTCCTTCTCCCGGCCGACACAAATCAGTGGAGAAAGGGAAACAGAACGGAACAACCTAACCAATCTAGCTCCTCGCTTACTCGTCGAAGCAGCCCTGAATGGGGTGGGGATAGTCGTTCAAGCCGTTGATGGGAAACGAAAAAAAAAAAAAAAGCTCAAGAAAAAAAAAGAGCAAAAAAAAATCTACTAGCGTCGGCTCACCAGCCACACATCCCACCCCTCCCACACACAGATTTGCCGCATGGGTCAAGCCACAACAAGGTCCCCAAGACGGGAGACGGGAGTGAAACCCAAATCCAGGGCGTCCGGTTCGCCGGCCACTTTTCCCGCCCGCCTGCTGCCCTCCACTCGACGACCGAGCCTCCTCTATCACCATCACACGCTCACACATGATATCCACCATGCAGTTTTTCTACTGAGACTTCAAGCTTGAATACCTACCTCTTTTACTGGTAACTGCTTCTTGCTAGTTTGTTTTATCTGGTATACTGATTTCCTCTATTCCCCCCTTCGCTTCATACACACCCTAGCCTTGCTCCCCTGCTAACATGACATATCCCAGGTCCCTCATTCAAGCTTCGTCATCCCGAACCTTGTTCCCGCACTGCCTCCTCCTCGAAATCGACTTTATACCTTCTACCTGCTACATATAAAGCCTCGAGTCTTTGTTACAAACGTCAACAATTCACGACCGCTTGCTTTAAAACCTCCCGTCGTCACGTTCAAGTCCGAGGACGCTACAAAGCTTCCCCCCCTCAGCCACCCTCTCACCAACAACGTCCACCTGACCTCTCCGAAACTTGATCAAACCGTCTACTGACAGACACAATGACACTCACATTTGCAGCATTTAGGCACGGTACACAGATATTCTTACGGTCTACTATAGACCGTTCGTCTTTTTTATTTTTGATCGGCTTGGGCCATCGGTTGAGCTCTTCCTCCCCCGCGTCCAAACATCATCGGCTCCAAACTCCTCGCAATGCCACGGCCCACGATTGAATACTTTACATCATTCCTCTCCCGCCTTTGAACGGCCGCCGGCCCTCTTCGAACCGCTCCCGTCCACGCTCTCCTCCAAATATTGGGTATAAAACACATAAACACCATTATCATACAATATGCTTCCGGGCCGGTCCCGGTCGTCACCTTCCGGCACTCACGATGCAGCAGCAGCCGCTTGTGCTTGTGCTTGTGCTTGTGCTTGTGCCTGCGCCTGCGCCGCTGCCGCCGCTTTAGCTTGCGCTTGCGCTGCCATGTGCGCTTGTGCTGCCGCTTGCGCGTGGGCTTGAGCGTGGGCATGCGCTGCCACTGCTGCCGCCGACGGTAGTCCTCGGTTCCCAGCTTGTGCTGCTGCAGCTTGCGCTTGCGCTGCCGCCACTGCTTCTGGCGGCACCGTCGGCCGTGGTCTAAACATATATGGGTTGAGAGGAATCGTCGCTCTAAACTTGAGCGCTCGAGTATCGAACGGATCGACCTCATATACCGGCGGCTCGTCATCATCAGAGTCTGAGTCGTACTTCCACCGGTCTGACTGTTCGTCACTCATCTCCCGGGGCGGCGTCACCATGCCTCTCCGGTCGATCCAGAGTCGGTTCAGTCGGCCAATTCGTCGACGGAACGCTGGATGGTTGTTCCGAGGTGGCTCACTTGATCCAGCGCTGAACTGGAAGACGGGCGGCTCACGCTTGTCCAGTTGCATAGCATCAGGTGCGTCCTCATCCACATCCATTTCTGAAGAATTCGACGCGGGAGGCGTCATCAAGTACTGCGTCTTGGCTGGTCGGAACTTGAGCTCCATGCCCTGGTCCTTGACAGGCGAGAGCGGATCTCGAGTGAGATCAATATGGTTCTGGTTCCACTTGCGGTGGTTCTGGACCTTCATTTCTATGTCAAGTCGCAACTCATTGTCCTTCTCTGCCAGCTTGTCTGCCAGCTGGACGAGATCGGCGTCGAGTGTTCTACCATCCGACCGCACAGGTTGCCGCAGATGGGCTCCAGGCGGTCGTTGCACCACTGGCGCTTCCACAGGCTTTCTCTTTTGGGGCTGTTTATCCAAGTTAGTACCGAGTGGAATGACTTGATTGCGCCGAGTGTTTCATTCACATACCTTTTGGTTGACGAGATCTTCGTCCTCTCCTTTGATCCCCAACCGAAGCTTAATCCCTTTGAGTCTTGCCCTCTCCTCAAAGACAGCACGGTCCATGGTCAGCAACTCTCGCTTCAGCATTTCGCGTTCGTACGCCATGAGGACCAATTGCCGACCATCTTCAAGCTCGCGCCGCAGTTTCTTGAGAGTTTCTGCGATCTTGTTGTCACGAGCTCGCGTCTTTCGAGTTTGACGGGCCTCTCTCCGTCTGAAACAGACAAAGGGATCCGCATCGTCAGTCTCTTGGTGAGTCTCGAACTTGAGGGTGGGATGCAGGGGCTTGTTGCCAGCTTCCAACCGTCTTGACTTCCAGTACTCGTACACCGGCTTTGCATGGTGCATCAAGACTGGTGAGCCAAGGTGGTTGAGAGCTGGAACCATCATGTCATAGGCGGCAACAGTATTGTCGACTGACGCAAATGGAGTCTGCTCTGCGGCGGTGTCCTCAAACACCTCCATGATGCGCTCAAAGTCATCTTCGGAGAGGAGGCCAGCGGCAGGGGGTTTACTATTGTACTGCTTGAGGAACTCATCATCTTCGGTAGTCATGTCATAGAGACATGTGATGCATTCCTCGACAGTCTGGGAGAAGCGGATATAAGAGGAGGGTTTATGAAAGGGAACAGGATAGAGCTCATCATAGTTGATGTCGCTCTCCTGGGGAGGCGGAACGGGAATTTCTTGGTCATTGCTTGTACCCGCTTCCTTGAGAATTGTTTGCAGATGGTATTCCTATTTAAAAATGAGTAAATCTGAGGCCCATGGAGGGGTAGTGGTGGTGGTGGATGGTTGGTGCATCAAAGACGCGTCGGAGAGTGCCAAGGTATATCACGTGAATAGCCACGTGATATCGCATATCTGGCAAGAGGACAAAGACTCACATTTTCCTCGGCCTGCTCGACGCCGGTCGCGATTTGGTTCTCGGTTGTAAGAGCTTCGTACTCGGAGGGGTCGATCTGATCTTCGCGAAGGACGGGGAGCGTCGTCTTGACGCTCAACTTCTTGACGCGGACCTTGCGTGATGACATGTTGGCAGGGGGGCGAAGGGGGGGAGAGGGAGGAAGGAGGTCGGCGGCTAGGCGGCGGAAAATCCGCGAAAAAAAGCGATCAAGACATAAAACGGTGGGTTTCTGATCGAAATCGATCGATTATCGGATGCAAAGGGCGTTGTTGCAGCCTTTTTTCGATGGCGGCGCGGTCGGGTTCGATGGGGTGACGTTGGAGATGGTTTTGCCGCGCAGAGATTTTTCGCTGGGTTGCAAGGGAAAATGGGCGAGATGAACGTACTGGAAACGTCAGTGTTGATGACGGGCGGCGCTGCTGGAGGGGAGGGGAACGAGGTCACTCTCCAGCGGATTTCCGCGGGGGAGGTACTTGGGGCGCTCAGACCACTGCCTCCTTTTTTTTGGGGACCGGTCGCTGGGTGCTGAGTCGGGCTTGGGGGGTGCTGAGGTATCGTTTGGCGGGTGCGCGCTCTTCAGTGGGTGCGAGGTGCCTGGAGGTGCCTAGCAGTGACTGCTTTCAGTGGGTGCGTAGCGGATGGGCTGGCTGACCAGACGACCACGTAACAGACGGAATCAAACGGTGAGTTATTTGCCATGTTTTTTTTTTGGTTCTTTATTTGTTATGATGTACTGAACTGGTATCACAATTGTACATGGGACAGTTTGCATTCAATCATTTTTAATTGCTTTCACTCAATGATAAAGTGCAAAGGTAATTTCTCAACGGCATGTCCCAGAAGTTCTTTCCGTCTTTTCGGTGAAATCACAAAACGGAGGCAACCTTTCAAGGCTACAGTAACTAGGTATAGTGAAACGAAGCGCTCCTAGTAGTACCGTAACCAACGGCACGTGCACGTCACGTCACGTCATTCCTTTCAACTCCGTTTTCTGTCTGAAAGCTCCCCTCCCGCTCTCCGTTAACGTTAGTGAACTTGACTACCCCTCCGCTCCGTTGCTCACTCAGGAGAAGACGAGACCCGACCCCGGTCTAGAATTAAAAGTGACCGCCAACCGTAAGACAAGACCGCCTTCTTCGCCTCGCCCCCAGCCAAATTCAGCCTTATCACGAACATACAACATCCCCCTCCCTCTCGTCGAACCTGCGGAACCCTGCGACTTTCAAAAACTCTACTCGACTTATTCTCCGAAGCCGCCGATAAACGTTGGGGGTTTTCATTCATTCCCTCCTCGACTCTACCCCCCCTTCCATTCTACCCCTCCGCCACCATGGGCAATACTACCAGCGCAGTCCTGGACAACCTCGTCCAAGGGTCCAACTGTGAGCTTTGATTTCCTCCCCCCTGCGGCCCGTTAGATCTGGTTGCAGCTAAGGAACTATAACTGAGATTGTTTGGTACAGTCGACAGAGACGAGGTCGATCGTTTGCGGAAGCGGTTCATGAAGCTGGACAAGGTGCGCAAGCTATCTGGCCCTTGGGATCAGCTGTAGATGCTGGTGGATCAGAGGGGATACGCTGTATATGGGCATATTGGACTAACTTGAGCTTCCTAGGACAACTCCGGCACGATCGAGCGCGATGAATTCCTCAGCCTTCCTCAGATCTCGTCCAACCCTCTGGCAACACGGTCCGTCATGACCCTCCTTCGATACTTCCAGTCGCAATCACTAACTACTCAATATCCAGAATGATCGCCATCTTTGACGAGGACGGTGGCGGCGACGTCGACTTCCAAGAGTTCGTCACAGGCCTCTCGGCCTTCAGCAGCAAGGGCAACAAGGAACAGAAGCTGCAGTTCGCCTTCAAGGTCTACGACATTGACCGCGACGGCTACATCAGCAACGGCGAGCTCTTCATCGTGCTCAAGATGATGGTCGGAAGCAACCTCAAGGACCAGCAGCTGCAGCAGATCGTCGACAAGACCATCATGGAGGCCGACCTCGACAAGGACGGCAAGATTAGCTTTGAGGAGTTTACCAAGATGGTGGAGAATACCGATGTCAGCATGAGCATGACTGTTGGTGAGTTACTGGAGATGTGGGTGGTTACATGGGAAACTAACTGTTGGCAGATCAGTTCTAGGTGCGAGTTGACAAGAGGGAGTTGGTGTGTTGGGGCGTCGACATGGAGAGAAAGACGGGCAAGACAAGTCAGGGTACATAGCGGGTTCAAACAGCATCACCATTATGAATTCACGCATTCAGTTTCAGTTTCGTGTCAGCCGTGGGTGCAGTTGATCATATATGTCCATCTTCCATATCCACGCTGCTTGCCTACAGAGATGGGATATTGAGGTTACCTTGGTTGATGAGGTCAACCATGATGTTTCAATGTATCTGCCCATAACACAGTCGACGATATTACTATGCCTACCACCTTATGGCACAGTTTACGGCAAGGTCGATAGCATGTTTGTAAATTTGAAAGCTTCCACGAGTCTCCAGCGAGATTTGTGTTGCCCGCACTTAGGCTTCCAATCTCGATGTCAGAATGCCAGAGATGTCATGTCCAACCTTGTTGGCACTGCGCGATCCAGAGTAGCACCCTATCCCGCTTTATATCAAGTATGTTTGGCATTGATATACTAACTCACCATCTCGCAGGAGGTGCTGGGTACAGGATCAAAGAAGGCAGTTTCCACCACACATACACTAGTATTAAGCACACACTATTCACAACTAGAATACGTGGATCGTGGCTGTAGTATCTCTCTCCCTTCCACGCCCAGAAGATCGATAAGAGGTTTACTTCTCAGATGAAGTCCATTTCGACTACGATGATGAGCAGCAAACCTTGGGTTATGAGGCCTGGGACTCGTGATAATCCCGAGAACCTTCAAGAGGAGAAGAAGAGCCCTGATGATGAGCACCTCAAGAACTTTAACTCCCGGTAATGTATAGTAATAGTTGTAAGAGCCCTCTGGTCTTCTATGATGTTTGCCATGAATACCAACGGCAAGGTGAATTAGGCCGCATACGACGCTGAAAAGCATGTCAAGCCTCTTCTCGAAGAAGGCCATGATTTTGTGCTTGAAGAAGATGGTGATTCTGGAGAGCTCAGAGTCAACTCACAATATCCTGTTGATGCCTCTCTGTGCTGAGTGCCATGTTCTTTATCACCATCCCAAAATCTCTCTTGAGCTATGTGAGAAAGGAAGTAGACCAAGTTGTCGACAATACAACATCTCAGCTCACAGTTCCCGAATATCGCTGTCGCTCTCCCGACGTAGCTACAGTACATGCTACTCCTTACAAGACCCCAAATTCATGTTTGTCGAAGTAGAGTGTTATCACCCTCCGTCAGACATGGTATCGTCTGTCCTCGATGTGCAGGTTCGGTTCTCACCTTAACATCCGACCTTGGTATCATCACCATCATTAAACAAGTCCAGAAGGATCAAGTCACTCTGATTTCATAACATCAAACGTCAACAGATAAACCCTGGAATCCAGTATTCAGCTTGATAGTATCAACCGGCATCCCTCGGGCCACCCGATCCCAACCATGACACCCCTATCAAGCACCATAACCTCATTGATAGAAATCCCCATGACAAATCTCGACCCGATATGGAACCACGATAATAACATTTGTTCTACAAACAAAAGGGTTGTGGATAATCTCCTACATCACCCTATCTATCGTCGTGTCAATGTTGCTGTTCACTTCGTCTAGCAGCAGTAAACCACAACAAAGATAGATAGCGATATCACAATACACACACCACCATGGATTGTAAAAGTCTTGTTCAATCAGACAATCCTTCTCATTCCAATAGCCAACACACAAGGCTCAACATCTTCCTCTAGTTTCCATCATCAAGTATCAGATCCCCAAGAGCTGATACGGCCATTGCCTCAACCTTGGAAAGACCATGCATGCCTACACAGCATTCCCAGTACAGCCATAGACATGAACTCAGCAAAGATGATATCAGACCTGTCAACTAACGTTTTGTCCAGCGTTAATGCTAATCCACATGCATTCAGCTCCCATCAACACCATGATCGGAATGATGATGCTGACCATCAACACTCCCAAGATACCCCCCTCTCCGAAGCCAAACCAGGACAGTCTCAAACCTTACCAGCTGAACCTTGACCCTGCAACCACCAAGACATTCCCGCCAACTCGGCATATCCTCGTCCTTGTCCAAAGGGGGCGATGAGACTTGGCACACCCTTGCACAGCGGCCGTGGCTGAGACACCTTCGCCTCCGGTGCTACGTACTCGGGTTCTTTTTTTTTATCCCTTCGCCCTGGGATACGCGGCTTGGAGCTGAGCCGCCCTATCGGGTACACGCGTTTATGCGGCGATACAATACAAGGGCAAGTTGGAAAACGTGCAACTTGGAAGAATGTCGTTGGTCGCCTCGTGGAAAAGCAAGGCTGTCTATTGCAAGGCGAACCGTGGCGAACAAAGTTCCAATGTGACCAGGATGAAAAGCAATGTTGATGATTTGGAATTGCAAAAAAAAACTCTTGGTGCATCTTTCTCATCACACGCCTTTTTTCGAGGCCCATGGTGTTTAAGACCAAGGCGCGGATCGGCCTTTTCGTCCGCTCCAATCGGGCCAGTCCGTGTCCGTGTGTGGCCCCCGATCCGAGTCGGCGCCGCCCGGAAGGGCGGAGACAGCGGGGGCCCCCACGGACGCCGCACAGCTCCGGGGGGGTCATGGAGGTCTCGGTTTTCCCGATGCTTTTCGGCATCGACTTCTTGTTTTTTTTTTTTTCTTCCCCCTTCCGTTTACCGATACTTTGGGAATGTGTCTCTCATCATCCCTTGCCCCGGCTGCATGATTCATCAGAGACATTATTTCACCCTTGATCGTAAGCTAAAATTTCTTGAAATGTCTCATTGCGCGCGGATATTCCTCCGGAGAGAAAAGATCGGCGAGGACAAGGGGTCACCGAAGGATCGGGACAGGGACGTCATGGGGCGTTTGACAGCCATGTCTGAATAGCCTCGAGTCACATAGGTAACACGGAAAATATCTCGGGGCGTGGACACGGAAGTGGCTAACTCGACAGGTCGCACAAGGCGGCACGGCAGGCAAGGCGAGAAGAACGCCAGCTTCACTTTTCCAGGGGTTGAAGATCCTGAGGCTGAGAAAGTCAAAGGCTGAGATTGCACAATGAGAATCGGTGATTGATAGCTTCACTCGTCGATCAAATGTAACCCAATTTCTGTAGGGTCAAGATTTGATCTCATATGTATCGAAACGGTTTAGGCTAAAGTCGTATTTTTTTTTTTCTTGTCTCTTTTCCCTTGAACCGGAGGGGGTGTAGAAACAAGAAATGGTATATGTAGCAAAAATGATCTGTCACTTTTGGACCCCTCCGTCTTGTCGATTTCGCGTGTGCCCCGGTAGACTGGGACGGCGAACAGACATTTTGGGGCTTAGGGGCAGGGGTTGTTTCAAACCCGATAGACGAATTGCGGGAGAACAACTGCCGGGATTTTTAGTCGAGGTGACTTGTTCGCGATTTTTTCGACGGGCGGTGTGTCAAAGGCGTGTAGGTATCTAGCCTCATTGCCATCTGATCTGATTTGATATCAATGGCTTGCAAATTCAAGCTAGGTACCCGTCACGCTAGGCAAAGGCACCGCTGTCTAGATTTGAGACAAATGTCTTTGAGGCGTCAGCATCTTGAACAAGGCTTGGATCGAGCGGGCAGAAGAGAAAAAAAAGGGGATCGGAGTTGCAAGACATAAAAAATCCGCGTTCAGAAAAAAAAACTGCCTTGCCAATTGGTTACCAGCATCAGCTCAGCTGGAACAATCTGAGAGCCATAACCGAAACCCCGCGCGCTACTGCGCCAGAAGCGCGCCAAAGCCTTGTACGGCGCTACCGAATATTTTCAATAGTTGGCCATGGTTTTTCTTCTGTTTCTCAATGTCCCGTTCGATGGTGCCAGGCGCCTTTGGCGAAGCGAGATGGACCCGGGGGAAACAAGAGAGCAAGCCGCGAGGCTGAATGCCCAGCATCGTCCTGGGTTAGGTGGAGTTGAAAGGATTGAATCGGCAGGTCGGTTAAAGCTGAAGATGGACGGGTGCAAGATATCCGAGCCCAGCTAGCGCAGAGATGAGTCGAGACAACAAGACGGAGAACAAACCCATCATCTCAGACCATCAAGCGCCCAACACTTCGCCAAGGGAGGAAAGGCGGATTTGAGGCGTTCAGCCCCAAGTCTCGCTACAGGCTTGCATCACATCACATCGATGTTGATGCCCGATGCAATGGATGATGCTCTCATCATCATCATCAAGGTAAACCCAGCTGCAGGATCGAAGGGCGTCACAGCCCCCCAATCTCTAAAAAAGCAACCTGCTTCTTGGCCTGCACGATCTGGTGATGATGGCGCAGTTGCCGATGAAAGCGGCAAGTTGGGCGTCGATGTTGGGCTTCTACCATAGGAGCCTGAAGCTATCCGCTGCGCCGAGTTGAACAATTGGGAAGAGCCCATCCATTGTCGTCATTCTTCTCTCTCCCAAGCGGCAGCATAAAAAAAAAGTGCATCAGCTGCCATTCGACAATTCGTAGTCAGCCGCACTTGCGCAGCGTCGCATCCACGAGGGGCAACGTGATCAGCGCTTGCACAATGCTAGTTGAAGCTCAACACCCTCCTCCCCCTCTTGGTGACCGTGGCGATGTGAAGCCCATGAAGTTGGGCTGATATTGGGCACGACGACATTTTCCCCCCATCCTTTTCTTGATGGTTGGGTTGGGTTTTTGGAAGGATCTGGGCCAAGATGCGCGCGGCGCGGGGGTGGTGATGAACTTGAGCTTGCAGCCTGACAAAAAGAATCGAACAGATTGATAGAGATGTTGATGGACGTAGATGCAAAGTCGACCTCGTGGTCACCACGTTGGATGACGGTGAAGAATCAAACAATTCAATTCTTCCATGAGAGAGATGATGCGAGATTCTAGAAGCGAAAAGAGTTTAAAGTTCGTGAAGGTTGAAAGGAGAACCCCCGTCTATAATACAGTACAGTATAGAAGGGGTCCTTTGACTGCCGCCTTGGAAATCGAACGGTTCATGTTTGTTTTAACTAGAACGGACCCCAATACTAGTACTACAACAGCACTTGTAGTAGTCCTTTTCCATGAATCAACTAAAAAAGAAGCCCGACTGTTAGAAGCGTTGTAGCTTTAAACTTTAATATTCCCCCGTCTGCCCGACTGAAGAATCGCATGATTCTGACTTTTGATACAGATCATGTCCTTGTCAAAGAATGTCACCAAGAAACCTCGGGATTGAAATCAACGCAACAACCAAGGAAAACCAAAGTACGAGTCGGATCCTCTCTCGTGCAGCGGAAACCCAACTGCCGAGGTTTCCACTCTCTGTTACCTCTTTGTTCAAGGTTTGAAGAATTCAAGGGCTGGGTTTAGTATCATTGCTTGCATGCAGTACAAAAGTGCAGAACCCAACCAACCCCCTTTACAAAAAGCACGAGTCAATCAAAATCATTCAGCAAAATTGCCCATCCCCAATCACCCATCTCTGACATGCCCAAATCGAAACCCCGACTTGATTAAGTGCCCCCCACTGCGCGACACATGCATGTCTGTCTGCATCAAGGTTGCAATCTTTTTTTGGGCGTCAAAACTAAACTAACTGGTTTCAGTGCTTACAGCGTCTTGGGACTTGTATGGGCATTTTCCGATGGACAATGGTAGTGGTGCATCGGGAAGGGGGAAAAAGAAATGCCTAATTTCTGTTATGTGCTGTAGGGAGTCTGGCCGAGTGCAACTCTAAGAAAGCACGTACTAACCTCAAGAAAGAATAGAAAACCGCCAAATGTTTCTTTTCTCCTTCCCCCCATTATCCCCTTTTTTTTTCCCTTCCCCTTCTCCTTTCACACACACCCTCCCAAGCCACCATGACCAGTCAAAAATAAAAAATAAAAAAAACGGCCTCGCCTTTCCCTATTGGCTCAAAAGCCATGGTCCGGGTAGGGCAGAGACTTGCTTTCAGGTACCTGCATGAGAAAAAAAATTGGCTTGGACCTGCGGGAAGCTAACCGACTCGCTCGTACCTGTACTTTTGTCATGTACCTTTAGCATTTTGAATGTGCATCAACGCAGCTGAAGAAGCATGGGGAAGGGGGGGATCATTCAGCTGAGCTGAGCTGAGCTGACCTCCTCTTCCCCCCATGCAACAGGGAAGAAAAAAACGTGACCTTGTCTTAAACCTTTTGTTTCACATGCATGAATAAAATTGGGTGGTTGTGATTATGTATGTACTATTCTCGTCCCTCCTTACCTTGCGTGCATGTAAGAGAATTATGCTACCCGCTGACTCTCTCTCCTCTCTTCTCCAACCTCCCTCTTTCTTTTTCACCAGGCCGCATTATGTGGCCGCGTTTTCATATGGGCCGGGATAACTCGGGGAGAGACAAAGATAGACCATAGAAATACTCCTGAGACTTGACTGTGCCGCTCACCAACATGAAAAGACCCGGCATCCTCTCACACCGGTCAAGAAAAAAAAGAGGAGTATATTTCGGCTTGTTGTTCCATTACCTCCAACCTCTCTCCTGCAGGATGGATATCAACAATTTATGCTCCATAGTTGTTTCCGATACACGAACTCTACTCTCCACAGTCCGCCCATCTGCGTTCAACCAACAGCCACTCCCGCAGCTGAAGAAACACAACAACCCCGTCCCTGACACCTAAAAAAAAGGTGAGATCCAGAACAGAAGAACCCTCGATCCTTCTTTCATAAAATCAAGTCACATTTAGACAGAAATCACATAATAATAATAATAAAAACCGTGTCATTAACCCACGCATCATACTTCTCTAACCTCCAACCTCCTCCTCCTCCTCCACCTTCGGCGAATTGCCCAAGATGGCCAAAACCAGAAAGAAACCCACGATGGATGTTAACCTTTCGATAACCCACCAAAAAACAACTGCAGTAGCGGTCAAAAACCACTCTCTTCAGCCATCTCTTTTTTTCCTTACTCGTTCTATCTATCTTCTTTTCTCCATACAAGCTCACTTCTCCATTTTTCTCTTCGGCTTTCCCTTCGCAAGCATTCCCCTTCATGTTACCTTGGCCGACGACAGAAAACACACTTCCCCCTTGTTCCCTGCTAGACCGACCGCGCGCCCCCTCTTTGTGGGATGGACCTCTTTTTTTCCTTTTTTTTCTCTTGTGCTGCTTTTATGTATTGTCCTTAGTAAGAAGGCCAGGTTCCAGGTTCTTGTTCGCCTGCAGTGTCCACGATTTGCTGTCCTTTCCCACCATGGCGCATCTGCGGGGACCAAAGCCGGGCGTTTGTGTAGACCCTCTTGAACCTGGAGTTGGGCATGAACTAACACACCATCGTTGCATCCCTCTTCTTGTGGTTGGGTGGAAACTGGTTCGAAACTACCATAGGCCAAGCCAACTCTCTCACAACTAGATGCATCCTACTATGTCATTATCATGTCAAGTAGGTCAGTCAGTCACAACTGCAGTCAACCGAAATCAGGTCAAGAGTGATAATGATACATGTCTATTACTCCGAGCCTCCCATCTCGTTAGGTATACATGTGTGTCCGTGTGCCATCCAATGTATGTATGTGCCATGCCAGGCCATGGCCAGGCCAAATAAACGCCTCGTCCCAGTGTTTCGTTCCCACCCGGCCAGCCAACCCGTGAGGGCTTCCATTCCCTTCCC